>APFE030897396.1:0-11788 GCA_000404065.3 Pinus taeda | reverse complement strand
AGAGCCATTTGAAAAATGGGCTCTAGATTTCATAGGACCCATCAATCCAACTTCCAAAGGTAAGAAGTACATCCTAGTATGTACTGATTACGTGACAAAATGGGCTGAAGCCAAAGCACTAGTCCGGGCAACTAAACAAATAGTGGTAAACTTCCTTTTTGAAGAAATTTTTGTAAGGTATGGAGTACCAAGGGAGATAGTAATAGATCAAGGTACTCATTTTACTTCAAATTTAGTTAAGGACATCACAGAAAAATATCAAATCAAGCACAGAAGAACTACACCTTACCATCCACAGGCCAATGGCCAGGTGGAATCCACAAATAAAACATTGGAAGGAATTGTCACTAAGACCGTAGCAATGAACAGAAGAATTGGGAGGAGAAGCTCAAAGGTGCACTCTGGGCTTATAGAATCACATGGAAGAATACTACAGGATTTACACCAAATCAGTTGGTTTATGGCAAAGAGGTAATGCTTCCTATTGAGTTTCAAATACATACTTTTAAGATGGTTGTAGATTTAGGACTTGATCTTAATGAAGCACAACAAGAAAGAATTCAGTAGTTAAACTAGCTAGATGAAATGAGGCAGCAAGCAGAGGAGACAACACTCCTCATGCAGAAGCAAAGGAAGCAATGGCATGATGCACATATCAAAAAGAAATAGTTCAAAGAAGGAGACTGTCTTTACTCTTTGATTCTAAATTCAGAGATCATAAAGCCAAATTTACCACACATTGGATGGGCCCATATCAAATAGTTCAAGTTTATGAGAATGGGTCAGTCAAGCTTATTACCATTGATGGAGAAGGTCACCCCTTTCTTTTCAATGGCCATAGGTTGAAACTCTATCATAATCCCATCACCAAAGAGGATTTTCTTCAAACTGTATCTCAGCAAAGGGAGGTTGAAATATTGCAGCCTTCAGCTGTAGTATCTCTACCTTAGTTCATTTCATTTCAATTTAGAAATTAAAAAAAAAAAAAATTAAAAAAATTAATAATAATGGTTTAGATGTGAAAACCAGACTCTGGCACACTCTAACCCAGAATTCTTACTTGAAAACCAATTCTTTGGCTGGTAAGAATTCCTTGTTCTTTTTGTTTCTTGTTGATTCATCGATTCAGTAATGACTTGAGGACAAGTCAAATCTTTAGTGGGGGAGAAGCATCAACATTTTTGTTTTTCTTATCTCAACTCCTCATTGTAAATTCTCAAAGAGTTTATCTCCTCATTGTAAATCCTCAAAGAGTTTGTTTCAACACTTCAGTATTTCAATAAAGAAGTTGTTTTTGTCTTTGTTCTAATCAGAGGGACTTGTTTAAGCACTATGCAGTGGGACCTGTTCAGAGGACCATGTTACCAGCACCAACATTAAAGGGACCTATTCAACAAACATCAAAGGGACCTGTTAGATACTGTTATCTCAAGCTAGCTACTTTAGCAAAGCTTCAACAAAGTTTCAACAGAGATTCAAAGGTTGCTTGTTACCAAGGCTCCATCAAACACCAAAGATCAAGGAAGCTGCACACATATAGTTCTTTTCCAGATTTCAAAGAAGCTGCACAAACATTCTCCAGATCTCAGAGGGACCTGTTGTATCCAAATTCATCTCAGAGGGACCTGTTATGGACAACAAAGATTAGTCATATCTGAACAGGAAAGATCAGTCCTACCTATGCATGCCAACTCAACTCTTGATCAACCAATAAAAGTGTAATGTATTGTTATAATTTTTATTTTTAACATTTAAATTCTTAGATTATTTTAGTGTTAAATGTGATGACTATGACTGCTTATGATCAATTTCGAAAACACCTATATATATCCATCACCCTTGTCATATTCCTAATTCCTATCATTTCCCAACACTCTAGCCTATCTCCATACTCCTCCTACGATTTTTTTAAATATTCTATTATACCACCCTCCCAGCCTTGTTATTAACTCCTCATCGACCATCAAACCTTACTATCAATCTAACATCTCCCTATTCGGCCAAGTACCAATGAGCAAGGGACAGGTGATGAACTATTGGAAAGCCAAATGTTACACAATTTCATTCATTGTTTTTCAATCGGCCAAGTTATAACATGATCGTTCGACTAAGTCAACTCATGCAAACAACTATCCGTTATTATACTCTAGTACTCCATACATGCTTACGGAGTTCTCATGATGGTACTCATACCACCCAATACAGCTACTCCTCTTTCATTGAAATATGAATACGCTCTGTTATTATTATAGTGAATTGGGCTCACAAGTTTCCACCTCCGCCATAATTCAAGGACAGTCATCCGGTCGTTGCCTATGCCATTGAAGAAGCTAATCTCGAAGAATAGAGGGCGCTACCAGGTCGGTTGTGTGGAGCGAAAAGCAAAGGTAACAAACCAAAAGACCCTTCTTAAATTATTAAGCATAAACAAAGAGGGTTAGAGTAGGAGCTTCTCTATCAAAATGACTAATAAAGTAGAGCCAAACACATTTGATAGTTCTCAGTACCACGATGACTGTATTGCAATTTTAATAGAAAAACAATGGCTGCCTTTCTTGGAGAAGTTTATTGGGAGCAATGAGGAAGTAACTAAACAGTTTGCCTTTACATTTAATGGAGAGAAAGCATTGATAGGCAACTTCTCATTTAGGATTTCAAAAGACACCATAGCACAATCCTTAGGGATCAGCCCAGAAGGAGTAAAGTACTTCAAAACAAAACAATTCAAGGAAAAATCATGGACCCAATTCAGGTCCAGGTCGAGGGTTTCATTTGTTAACTGGAAGAAGGGTGTCCCTAGGAGCTGGCAGATGCATCCATGGGACGAAATGGTGTATATCATTCAAAAATTTGTTACGTGTGAGGGTCGTTACAACATAGTCTATTTATACCACATCAAACTCCTATTACATTTAAAAGGGTAGTGCACCATTAGTTTACCACATTTCGTCTTGCAGAGCTTGACCAAGATGTCAAAAACTATCCAAAAGCAAAAGGGTTATGAGGACAAAATCTTGTATCATTTCGGGTTAATTAAAATTCTCATTGAATTTGAAGTGCAGAAAAGGGGAAAGACATGGAAGGAATTTTTGGTTGCCAATCAAATCAAAGATGGAGAGGATGAGCAAGAACAGCAAGAGAACTCAGGATTTATGCTTGACATTGATGAAGATATCCCTGTGCACAAGTCAAACAATGTCCCTCCACCTAGCAGTAGTGTGAGGACGAGAAATATGAGGCAAGAGGCTGCCCAGGAAATGGAGCAAGATAAAATTTTCACTGCATATACAAGAAGATTCAGGAGAGCACAAAAGACCCAGCCACAAGAAGATCAACCAGAATCAAATGCACATGCACCGATGGACATCGAGAACAGTGCTCACTCACAGCCTGGACCAGAAGCCGAAATGGAGGTTGAGAGCAACAATAGGCAAGGAAAAGAGTCACCACCTGCAATCAAGAAACAAAGGAGGCTGGAAAAATAAATTGAAAAGTTAAAAGAAGAACTGATGGAGGCCAACATGCTGGAAAAAGTCATCAAGAGGGAGAATGAGATGTTGAAAACTCAGAGTAAGAAAACCCAGCAGAAGAACGAGAAGCTTAAGGAGCAAATCAAAGAGCTCAAGGTTGAACAAACTGACATTTGCAAGTGGGAAACCAAATGGTATACTCAAAAGAAAGCCCTCAAGGAGAAATACAAGAATTTGAAGCATGAGCTCCACATTTAGAAAGATGCCCAAGCTAAGAAGAACATAGATGCATTGTTAAAAGCAGCAGAGGTATAGGTAGGAACAGAGTATAGACGCAGCACATCAGGATTAGCATGAGGACATGCTAAGTCATTAAGCTTGGGGGAGATGTTGGTACCATTCCATTACCATCTTTTTCTTCTAGAAACACCATCATTTGTCTATCTTTTTCCTTCATAGACCCCTTATATCCATCGAAATTGATTAATTGATAGCATTATAGTTGTTAGTTTACATTAAAGTTAATTTATGAATTTTTATGTTAGAAATTAGGAATTTTCAACAAAAAGGTTACAGGAAGTCATAACATCCTGTAAATGGTTTATCATTTGACACGTGGCATGATAGGCAAGCTAAAGCAATGGATAGGAACGAGACCTGGAATGTACATGCATAGCGAAAAATCGATTCTACAGCAAATCAAAAGCTCCTGGTTATGCGGTCAACGCTGGTCAAACCCCAGCTTTTTGGTTACAAAGGTAGTAAAAATCCATGGTTTCCCAAACCAGTTTCGTTTTGTTTTTTTGGAAATCGGTTTAGATTAGAAATGACCAAAAATCACTCCATTGTAAAAGTAGAAACATCTGCTTAATGGATGTACATCCGATTCAGATAGGGACAGGCAGATAAAGGCTGTGTATTATTTTGTTTTGAAGAACAGTTACGATTATTATCTCTGTGTATTGTTTGAGAACATAACTCTTGTATGTGATTGCAATCTTCAGCACTTGAATATAGTCAAGGTTTTACTCCAGCAGTGTTTATGCGTTAATACTCTCATTTCTTGAGTTTACTTCAGTGTGCCATTGAAACGTGGATGGGCCCTGCGTGGATTGGTATATTGTTAATTTCATTTCCTTAGCAGTTTTTTGAATTTGAATAGGATGCATAGTGTTTAGTGTTATTTCTATGTTTATGACTTTGTCGATTTGATTAGAAATTCTCACAAATGGTATTTATGGTGACAACTTGAAGATTTTATCGTTAGATCATTGAACGATACCTTGTAAGATATTTTATCCATCGTTATATTTTAAAGCATCTCCATAGACTCTGTTTTTATGCATTTAAAATTCAGTGTGCTTTTGATTTTTCATGAATGCTTAAGTGTTAACTAGACAGAGATTTTGTGCATAGCATCCATGTAAGAGGATTAAAATCTCAGTCTAGCAATATGTTGTATCCTTAGGACAGTTAGATAAGTTAGGTGATCTGAGTGTTAAGGTGAGAGGAAACATATCTTAACCTCCCGTAAAGGAGTATTGTAGCCTATCTCAATAAACACTTAGTTAGGAATCCTTTATGTCTATAGACCTTAGACACATGCCTCGAAGTTTACTTACCTTGGTCAATAATAAATCTAGTCTAATCTAGCACCCTAGATTGGCCACTACAAAGACTGAAGAAATTTTATCCCAAAGAAATGATCCAATGAATGTCATTGGGGAAGGACAGAGATTGTTTGAAGATGATATGGAGGTTCTTAAAGAACAAGAGGGTAAGGATGAAAGGGAGGCAATAAGAATCAAGCAATTTCAAAGAAGAGACAACCAGCAACAGGCTAAGGAAGAAGAAGTTCACTATTGTGAACAAAAGCAGGGAAGCATCATTAAAATAGATGATGTGGAGGAGAGACTAGTTGACAATCTCATGAATTCTTCTGAGAATTCAAAACAACATACTGATGTGCTGACAAAGGAGAAAGAAATAGAGTAGCAAACTGAATTGTTGCCAAAGGAAGATAAGGCACATAAGCCTTATGTTTTTTATTTTAACAAATGTTTTGTGAATGCAGGTTTAGTCGCAGATGCTGGAAGAAATTTGGCACAGATGAGCAGCCAAATAAAGATGAAAGAATAAGATTTTGTGGAAGAATTTAATCCATGGAACAAAGATGTTCAATTGCTGGAGAGAATGCTGGAAAGTCAGAATCCAATGCAGAAATTAGATGTTGCAGAGGGAGATATCCTTCAGGATATTCAGGAAGTTTGGGTGGAGGCAATGTCTATAATGGTAGCAAGAGCAAGGGAAATGTCTACAATGGTAGCAAGAGAAAGAACAATGTCTACAATGGTAGCAAGAGCAAAAGTAGAAGAAAATAAACAACAATTTGAAGAGTTAGTAGACAACAACAACAACCTGAATCAAAGAGAAAGAGGTAATAGTGAATGGTAGAATATGGACCAGCCCAAATATATGCTAGAGATAGAGATTAAAGATTTATGGAAGTTAATGATGAAAGGATCCATATGGAGGAAAATGATAGCAGCAGGAAGGATGATCAATCAGAACTTGAACCTGACTAACAAGGAGAGGAAGATGAAATTGAAGACAACAGAAATACAGCAGCAACAAAGGTGCAAGACATTTGGGCAGCTACAAATGAAAGTTTGGGACCCTGGAGGTTTTTATCAACACATAAAGACACATGATCAGGAGGTCATGAATATTTTCTACTTTGGGAGTCTGATGCAGGAGCATTCAACCCAAGAGAAAATCATTTTAATTTAGTAGACATAGGGGGTCATGTCTTTTAATGTAATAATTAGGCTTTTGAGTGAGTAGGATAAGAATTAATTAGATAATGTGAGGATGTTGTAAATGCTCTTGAATTAAGGAGAACATGAGTTTTTAATAATGACAAGAGAGTTAGAAGTCAATTATAACTCTTAAGGCAGTTTCATGATTCGGGAACTAGAGAGAGTTCTTAGGGACTTAGAGGACATTTAGGAGTCAGTTCAATAGATTAAGGATCTGAACTAGAATTAGTTCAATAGAACTGTGTTGTATAAAGATAAGCCTAAAAGGCGAGAATGAGTCAGTCGGTAGTCAGAGAAGTAGCTAAAGGGTAGCTAGTGAGTCAAAGAGTCTGATTGTAAGCCTACGGGCAGGGGAAGAAAAACCACTAATCAAAAAATTAGGCCAGAGAGAGACTCTTATGTAAATACTCGTTTGTTAATGCAACAACTCGACCAGAGTGTGTATAATGTGTACTTTGTAATTGAATTACAATCTGTGTGTGGCTAGAGTGTTTCTGCATAACTTATGATGCAAGTGTAGAATAGAGGTGGAATACAGAGAAGTGTAACAGAACAACTTCCAGCTGCGGCTGGGTAGAAGTTGTTGAGGCAACTCCATAGTTGCGATTATGGGTAGGGTTGTCTTAGAGACAACAATTCCAGCAAAGGAGTGTTGGGTATAATTGTTAATCAGCGAATGGTCCGAGGAGAGAACCATAGAGTTTGTGTTTCAGCTTGGTCACACAGTGATAGTACAGAAGACAGCCTTTAGTGCTAGAGTGAAGGGGGAGGAGCATAAAGGCATGAATGGAATTAAATTAAGGAGAGAGTTGTGGCGGAATTGTGAAGGACAAAGAACCTTTGAAGAAATCTGAAACCACAGCGAAACGCTGAAGAAATAGTGTAAAAACTTAAGTAAACAGAGTAGCGGAGAAGTGAATAATTGATGCACAAAAACCGTTGGATCTGGAAGATCAACAGTTAAGATTAAATCATGAGAGTGGAACAGGTAATATCGCATCACAATACATCAAAGGGAGGAATCAGTCTTGAGCAAAATGCGATGTGTGACATGTGATTTAGGAGTAGACCCGACAATCTATATACTGCAACCTAGAACCCATTGGGTCCGTAAGTCATGTCGGATCAGAAATTTTAAGTGGAAAAGGTTAGGAGATGAAGGACAGTGCGATAGCCAATAGGCAATAGCGATAAGCGCTGATCAGAGTTTGGGCAAATCAGAAATCGAAGGTCGGGTGTTTCAGAGATTGGAGCAACAATGTGGAAAGAATTGGTATTAATGGACCCGACGATAAATATGAATGTGGGTGTATAGATTTTGAGATCCGCTTATGTGTTCGGAGCGGGTTTTCCTCTGTATTTCCTGTTTATTTCCTGTATTGCGTTAAAGTGTGGTGGCAAGTATTTTAAGGTTTAAGCATTATTTAAACGCTTCCGATAGTCGCATATCGGAGTTGGAGGGGTGATAAGAGTTCTATGTGACGTGCGAAGACTGCGATGAGTGATTACGATAAAGGTGTACTTTGGAAACTATGCAAAGGCTTTAAAAAGGTGGAAAAGGTAAGTTTATGTCATTTATGCGTATTTCTATGTATAATAGAAATAAAGCGTCGATTGAAGGTTTGGTGGTTATGTCCACATTAACCAAAGTTTAAAGAGGGGTTTGTTATATATATGCAGCAGCAATGCTATGGAGGCCTAAAGCGCAGATAAGGCTTAAACTAAAGTTTATAAGGGGTGATTGATTTATGATATAAAGGGAAAATGTGAGTTAAGGGTTAGACTTTATTATTCTATAAATAATTCCGCTTGAGACTATGAAAGGGGGCGTAAAACCTTAGTAAATGAAGATTGAACTCCTTATAGAGTTAAAATACCTGGGACTAATGTGCTTATGCATTGTATATGCATACTGTGGGTGTAAGCAGGGATGAACCTACATTAGGAATACCCAATTGATTTAGCTATAATTTTCCCAAAAACTTCTAAACCCAGACATCCAATAGTTTTAGGGCAACCTTGGCTAGCCACTATTGATGCTATTATTGGGTGTAGAAATGGATAAATGACTATTTCTAATGGATCACAAAATCAGACATTGACCTTTTCCCATCTTCCCAATTGGTTGCTGAAATACCTCTTTGGCTAGAGAATTCCTATGGAGAAGAAGACTGTATGCTCCCCTTATTAACTCTAGAACAATTAAAGAAGATCTCAAGAACAATCTGATGACCATGTTTTGCAGCAATTCTCGTATGATATTAATTGCATTAATTATCATGTTTCTTTTAATAGCTATCATCATGCTTTCAACAGTGAATTTTAGGAAACTTGTCACCCTATTGTATTTGCATCATTTACTATGGAAACCATGGAAGAAAGAAGTGAAGAAACTTCTCAACTTGTTGAAATTAGCGCTTCAAAAACATTGTATTTTGTGTAGAAATTTTCGTTGTAGATCACTTGACATTGCAATATACTAAAGCAAAATACTTGATCTAATTCTACAAACAAACTTGCGGAAGCTTAATCGATTATGAGGAAGATCAAATGGAACACATATAATAGATGAAGAGAAAGCAATCACACATGAACACAGAAGAATACTCTGGGGAAAGCCTCAGCTAAAAATTTTGATCTCTGTATTATCATACAAGTGGAAATATCTCTGGATTACACAAAGCTTTAGCCCACAACCTATCCAGCTCTTAGTACAATCCCTCAATACAGCTCGTAGACTGAATAGACACAACATATGGCTTCCCTCAACCCTCTAAGCCTCCTATTTCCTGGCGTAGTTCTTCTTGGGGTCTAGTGATGCTACCTGTGTGAAGTCTGGCCTTGTACAACTCACTAAACTCAGAAATAACTGTGCAATCCTTAAGGAATGAATTCCTTCTGCATGCAAGAGATATCCTCCATGGAATATTCCTGCAACTGATAGTACACTATCCCATCATCTGATCTCAGCTGGGTCTCTGAATGAACTGACATGCATGAGTTATTTATGAAAGAATATTCAGTTATCTAAATAGCAGCAGTTACATGCATGCATGCATTAAATACCTCAAGTCACAATTAGTTCTACAAACTGTTGGAACTAATCTAAATAGACTTAACTCAGTTAACTGAGCTAACTAATTACAACTCAAGGTACAACTCATCGTCATCTCTTTAACTAAGGGATAAATTCCTCAATCAATGGAGAAACTATTGCATGTCTTCACATAGACTTCATGTTTGATTTTCTCTAACTAATTAACTCAAGATGAATTAATTAATTATTTTTCAAACAACTGCTAAGAACAAATTTGAATTTTAGTTCTCAGTTTTAGTTCAGGGACTAACTAAAATTGAAATGTATCCCGAAATTCTATTTATAGAAATGCTATTTTTAGCACTTCTATATTTAGCATTTCTTGTTGTTATTTTCAACACTCCCTCTCAACAAGAAAGGGATTATCAGTCACCCCAATCCTGTCTCTATGGAACTCGAATTTTCATTTTGACAATGCCTTAGTCAAAATATCTGCATCCTACTCCTTGGTTGAAACATACAACAACAACATGATCCTCTTCACCACATAGTCTCGAAAATGATGGTACCGGATATCAATGTGCTTGGACCTGTCATGAAATACTGGATTCTCAGAGAGTTTGATACAACTCTGATTATCGTAATAGATCATAGTTGGATCCATTCTCTGACCAAACAATCCCACTATAATCTTCCACATCCAAATGGCCTTGCATACTGTCTGACTGGCAGCCATGTATTCAACCTCTGTTGAGCTAAGTGTAACTAACCTCTATTTCCTACTGTACCAAGAAACTGCAGCTGAACCAAGGTTGAATATTCCTCTAGAAGTGTTCTTCCGGTCTGATGGACTCCCTGCCCAATCAGCATCTGTGAAGCCTGGAAGCTTCACTCCCTCTGTCTGTTTGTACCACAATCCATACTGAGATGTGCCTCTGAGGTATCTTAGCACATGCTTTGCTACCTTCCAAAACAGCTTGGTAGGCTGAACCATAGCTTGACTCAATTGGTTCATTGCAAAGCACAAATCTCGTCTTGTGTTCAGTAGATACATTAGTGAACCCATAAGCTACCGATAAATATAGCATCCTCCTTCCTCCAGTTACCTGCTAGCGGAGTTTTTATGGGTTTGCACTTCTCCATGTGGAATCGTCTGAGTATCTCATTGGCATACTTGCCTTGAGACACAAATACTTCCCCATCCTTCTGCCACACTTCCATGCCTAGAAAGTAGTGCATGATACCCATGTCTTTCATCTCGAACTCTCTTGCAAGGTCCTCCTTGCAATACTTGATCAACTAATCATCACCTGTTAAAATCATGTCATCAACATAAAGAACAATGATCAATGGCTTACCTTCTACCATGATGTGGTAAAGGTTCGCATCTGCTTCACTCTTCGTGAAGCCCAACTCGGTGAAATAGCTGATCGTGTACTAGGCATGAGGTGCTTGCTTCAGCCCATACAATGCTCTCTTGAGTTAGCACACATGTGACTCACGATCAAAGGTCTCAAATCCTTCCAACTGCTCAATGTACACCTCTTCCTCAATCTTCCCAATGAGGAACATGGTCTTCACATCCATCTGATGGATCTTCCAGCCCATCTAAGTTGATAGTGCCAACATGGATCTGATAGATGAGTACCTTGCTACAGGAGCAAAAGTCTCATCGTAGTTGATCCCCTTGACCTGTGAGAAACCACAGGCAGCAAACCTTGCCTTATGTTTCTCAACACTGCCATTAGCTGCCTGCTTTACCTTGTAAAGCCATCAGGAACTCACTGCTGACTTGTCCCCGGGTCTTGGGACAACATCCCACACATTGTTCTGAATGATAGAGTTGTACTCCTCTACCATAGCATCAACCCAGACTGGTTTCTGCACTGCTTCCTCGAAAGAAGAAGGTTCGGTTGCTACACACTCCCCAACTAGGGCTATGTAACTAGTGTATCGCTTGGGTGATCTCCTCTGTTTGCGCTGAGAGGATGGCTGCCCCACATTCTCTCGCGCATCTAGCATCAACTTGTCAGCTTCCCTTGAGCATTTCCGCCTGTCTCTAGAAGACTCTCCATGAGTGGATGTCTCCACTCCCGGATCCTCTGCATGCGGCTGCTCTGCATCAGTATGAGGCTCCTCCTCCTTTGGAATCAAAATTTCCTCCTCTGCATTCAACTTGAGCTCCCTCTCAAGTAATGCTTGCATGGCTCTCTTCTCGTTGAACTTCAGATCTCTGTGTACCACTGTCCTTTGACTGGTAGGCAGGAACACCTGATAGTTGTGGGGTGTATCAGTATACCCCACAAGTATCCCCAACTTAGCTATTGGATCTAGCTTCTTCCAGGCATCTTTGGTGACATGGCAGTAAATTGATGATCCAAATATCTGAAGTGACTCACATCTGGTCGCTTCTTGGAAAAGGTCTCCATTGGTGTCTTCATTCCTAGTATATGGTGCAGGCT
>APFE030897383.1:0-12027 GCA_000404065.3 Pinus taeda | reverse complement strand
ACAAGAAAGAAGTACACAACGCATCTACATAGTTTTTTTTGGACAAATGTCCTCGGAAAAACCCAATGTTGGAAAACTGGTGCAACAACTCTTAGTGTTTTATTATTATGCAGTAGTACTTTCTGAATACAATCTCTGGATTCCTTCCCGACAATCCAGTTATAGAGAATATCACTGAAGTCAGTCTTGTCAGTGATCCCTTGTATCTGTTTTTAGCCCTACAAGCCCCCAAGTGTGTTTTACATCAAGTGGGGATGTATATAAGGAAATTTCTGTGGGAGGGAGGAAGAATAGAAACCAAGAAGTGTCATTTGGTAAATTGGAAAACGGTCAGAGCCTCGAAACAACATGGTGGATTGGGAATAAGGGACCTGGGGTTAGCAAATCTGGCAATGGGAGCAAAATTATATTGGACTATGAAACCGGATTCGTCCAAAACAGGCCACGTGCCTGAATCCCATGAATCTGACACGATTCGATGGGAATTCAAATCCTAAAATGGGACACCACATGTCCTAACAGGACAACATCGAATCCCGATCGTGTCCTTTGAGGACACTTCATGTCCCGATTATGGGATTCGAATCCCAAAAAATGAGGGTTTATGAGGTTTATGAGGTTTGGGAGGGTTTATGAGGTTTGTGAGGGTTTATGCAGATATTTGAATTTTGTATGTACTATGCATGCTATAATGTTACTAACTTACTTTGTAAACAGTAAAACTAACATCTAGATGAAGATCTATGTTTGAAATCAATGAATTTGTATCATTAAAGAGAATTTGTGTAAGAAATATCTAATTTTTAATAAAATAATATATAACGAATCCTACGTGTCTTGTTCCGAGGGGTCAACATGTCCGAATCTGACACTCGAATCCACATATCCTACGAATCCCAAATCCTCATGTCAGGTGACTTAGGTATGGACTCTCGTTAATCCCGAAGGAAACATCGAAGACAGATATGCTTGGGGCCTGGGTAGGAAGAAAAACAATCAAGCTGAAGCTTAGGGTTTGTTTCTCGGTCTATCCTTGGCTCAAAAAAAAGGCATCAAAAAGATCCAGGTCCTAGGAGACTCAATGTTATTCATAAAGCGTATGAATTATAATTCATCAATAGAAAACATGAACCTAAATCAAATTATTAAGAGATCCTAGTGGATGATTCCCTTCTTTGATTTGGTGTCATTTTTTCATATCCTAAGAGGGAATAACCAGGAAGCAGATAAGCAAGCAAATTTGGCTTGTCAGTTGATGTAGAAAGAAGTATAGTGAATGAGGTAGAGGAAACGATATACATTCCCTAATCTTAGTCATGGGTTTCAATTATTGGTCTGAGGATGGCATTCTTGGCTCATCCAAGGGGTTAGAAAGGAAAAACATATTGGATATTTCAAGGTTAGTTGCACATTATCTTTCCTTACCCCCCTCACTTCATTCTCTCCCTATTTGCCCCCCATGCCCCTTCCTCCCCCTCCGCTCTTCTCCTTTATCACCTCTTCTGCCTAACCCTCGTCACCCTTCTTCCTCTCATCACGTTAATCCTCCCATCCTTATCTTTCCTCCTCCTCTACCTTTCATTATGCCCCCCTTCTACTTTTCATTATGCCCCCCTTCTACTTTTCATTCAGCCTCCCGCTCTTTGGTCCCTGTCGCATCAGCCTTTGCTTGGCTCGACTTATCCTTGCGCCTTGTGGCAATGATTATCTCAGCTTGCTGCAGCAATGTCCCTGCGTCCTTCATGATGGTACTACACTTGGGTTAGGGAGATCACATAGCGTGAGAACCCAGCCCCCACATCATAGAATCTGTTGCAAAGGCTGACGTTCCAGCATAGTAGATGGTAAGTTAATGGGAGAGTGTGAGAAATATTTAATCCCACTACACAGAATTGCTCTGGCCGTGCGTGGGAGGAAGGCGTGGGTGAGGATGAAGGACGAGGAGAAGAGCTGGGAAATTATTGTGGATAGATGGGAAATTAAGGAATAGCATTAGGATCTCAGCTCCATGAATATTAATCTATAGTACAACATCATTATCTAGACTTGCACCTTCCATTTAAGGAGTAACAGTTTGATATGCTATTATGGTTTATGGTTAATCTTTGCTCAGGTGGTCTCTGCGAAGGCCTGGCGGCTGAAGCTGGGGTCAATGAGCATCTGTTGCGGGTTTTGAGTCAAAGCATTGACCTTAAGGGGGGTCTCTGAAGGAGTTTGTTGTCGCAAGGGGAACCTGTGTGTTGATTTAAAGAGTGATGGTTGTCTGAGTGAGGTCAAGAATTGTGCGTACAAGCAAAGTTGGGCAGGGGAGTTGGAGCAGAACATTGCAATCATTTCGGAGTTGGGGGTCTATGGCATACTGGAAAAGATCATGAGCATGCACAACAATTCAGTAGAGGACAACTCTCAGTGCGGTTCTTGGGGCCGCCGCATGCCTAGGATAGGGGGTTTGAGGGAGGGAAAACCTCAAGAAGGTGGAAGCAACAGGAATGCCTGTAAGGACTGTGTTTAGGAACATTTGGAGATTCAGGAAGCTTTGGCTATTCTACATCGTTGTATCCATCAACAGCAAAAGGAGGCTCTGGCCATGCAGGAGCAACAACTCGAAAAGAAGCGCATGTGACAATTGGAAGACAAGGTGGATGCGATGCGTCAACAAATTGAGGAACTGAAGCCCAAGAGGGAGGAGAACTGCTAGAGCAATGAAGAAGAATTCACTGGACTGGATCTGAATAGTCCAACGCCAATGGAGTAGTCTGTTCTCTCACTCAGTTTTTGAAAAATGTTTTTGTATGGCAAACTATAAATGTATATATTTACTGTTACAATTCTGTCGAATTTACAACCATAGGCTACTAGAAATGAGAAATTTTTGTAGGAAGCATGTGGAAAACTCTCAAGGATGGGATGCGGAACAATTGATGTCTTAGAAGCCCTTATCAGGCTCGAAAATATGATGTAAAATCCGATTTGCACGCGAATAAACACGATTTATATATATATATATATATAATATATATATTTCAGAGATATTTCAGATCTGATCTATTTATTACATCAGTAACTAAGCCACAAATCAACAAGCTAATGATGTTAGAGATAGTGCTCAAAATGCCCAAAAATAGGAAAATTCGCCGGAAACTAAAAATTTCAAGTTTTTTAGCCCTCTTTAAGTGTGTGATTCAGAAATTGCAGATCTGAAATATTTAGTTATGCAGTAAATTCCAGCAAGCATAAAAATAGATCTAGGCTAGATCTAAGGTGCCCAAGTGGCCAAAATTTAGGAAAATGAAAATTTTGCAATTTTGAACAATTTTGACCTAGCTAAATATGATTTTAGAAGCTAGTTATCATTGATATAATTGCTATAATAAAACAAGAGAAAACAAGGGTTTAGAGGTCAAACCCTAGGCCTAAAGCCTTGTAGATGGACTTGCTCAAGTGACCCAAAATTTTAGGATGAAGAAGCCACCTGAAAATCAATCTTTTGAAGCTCAAAAATTCTCTAAAACCACCAAGGAATCAGTCTCTTAACTTTAGATTAGGGTTCAAGGCAAACTAGGGCAGAAAGGGCTAAGGAAAGCCAATGCTAGGCCAAGGAAGGCCAACATTGAGGGATGAGGAGCCTAGGATGATAGATCGGCGACTAAAATGGCAAGAGGAGACAAAAAAGGCTGATCCTGGAGGAGGACGAGGCTCAAGAGCTTGACACAGGGGTAAGGAGGACCTTGAAATTTGGACGCTGGGGGTTTAAGGGCCTAAAAGGCCATGGCAAGCCCTCAAGGGTTGTCGTCTACGCTTCCAGAGGTAGTTCGAGGCCCCAAAAGGCCACAGTTAGCACTGAAAAAGTGTAATGTTTCTAATTAGGAAAAACAATGATATGCAAAGCAAAATAATACATGCAAGCAACAAATTAACAAAAATCAGTGAACACCCATGGAAACTTCAAACACACCATCCACCTGAGCCATTTTATTAAAAATATGGAGCAAGAGTACAATGGTATGGAAGGAGTGCACCTGAGCTTCCCTCAATGGCAAGCTTGACAAGACCCAGGTAAGAAAATAGAATGCCCGAATGAGAGAATAAGCTGCTCCAAAGATGCCTTGCGCTGCCCTAGAAAACTATACTGTATGTTGGAAAGATACTGCTGAAAGGCCCACCTCTGTTTCTCAAAAAATTTTGCAAAATTAGCGCTGAGCTACTCTCAAATAACCCATCAAAACCCAAAAAGGGTTTGGCTTGGTTCTGATCTCTGAAAATTGGCCCCATTTACCATGTCCTCCCCAACTGATTGGAAAATACGGCCTCTTTGCAATCTCTTTGGAAAAGCCTCCCAATCACTCTAAAAATGGTAAGTTCTGCCTCCCCTAAGATCTCAATTCTCTTGGCTAAATGTAGCTCCAAAGAACTGCCCCTAATCTCCCATTTTTGCCCAAAAAATAAGTACTACGCAGGTCCTGGGTGAATGAATTTTGTCCTACCTCCAAATAGCAATCTCTTGCCCCAAGACTCCTTAATTAGCTTGGTCTTCCCCTGGAGCCACTATACAAAATTTCTCCCAACAAACATCACCCGGAAGCTAGCTGGAATGAGTAGTTCATGGTTCCCTACTGTGACATCCTAAAGTACGAACTCGCTGAAAGAAAGGCTGTACGATGTGCTTTGAGTGTGAAAAATTCCTAAACCCGAAATCCCTACCGCAACAACTATGATATTTCTTCTACTTGTTAGATTTACATGAACAAGTTATTTGCAATTTCCTACGGCAAACATTGAAATACTTACAATGCAGCCTACACCAATTAAATAATATACTGAAACAAGAAACTGAACAATAGAGAAAGATACAACACAAATGACAGTTATTTTTGGACAAATGTCCCTGGAAAAACCTAATGTGAGAAAACCTGTGCAACAAATCTAAGGTTTTCATTATTAAGCATAAGTATTTTTGAATACAACCTCTCGATGCCTTGTTGGCGATCCAATACAAAGAATATCACTCGGCAGAAGAAATTAGTGAGATTACCTCACTCTACACTGCAAGTCCCAGCTGATTTGGCAGCTGAACCAACGAGTTCCTTAGCTACTTCTGCACTGCCCTTGCCGGGCCTGTGTCAACCTCTAAGGTACTGCGTCACCTCTGCTAGGAATCAATTTGTTCTTAGGAGCTGATTCTGTCCCTCCAGGCTCAGAAACGTCAGCCTCCTCAGCAAATTCGGACTTCTGCCTGAAGGCTTCTGCTCTACTCTACGTGGGCCTGCATAAGCCCTTCTTGGCTCTGCGTCACCCTCTCTGGTCTTTGCGTTGCCTCCTCTGTGTGTATCTCTACCTCTTTGCTTTGTATTCTTGGCTCCGAAGAAGATCCTGTAGCCAAAACTCCCTCTGCGCCTCTCTGCGTGATCATTACAAATCACCACGCGCTGCCTCTAGCTTTAGCAATTCTATCTGATTGATCAACTCTGTGTGTGTTATTCAAATGCCCATCAAGCCTTCTCTTATAATCCTCTCGTTGGTCAATCAACGACCCAAATTAGATTCTAATCAATGGTTAGAATCATATTGACTTGATCTCCGTCTTCTTCTAGAAGTTTCACCCACAGTTTAGATTAATACCCATTAATTATTTTAATTTCCTAAGTTTAGAACTTAGGGACCCATTAAAAATAATTAATAATTTAAATAAAACAGTCTTCGGGTTCTTTGGAATACATGTGCCTAAGCTTCCCTGCGAAATTTGAGACTTAGAGCACATTCGATGCTACCAGAAATCAACACTCCCTCTTAGCGAGCAATGTGCTCTAGTAATGCCCCCCACTGAAGCATCACCCTAACTTCATAACATCGTCCTTTGCACTGCTGATGTCTGACTTGCTATCCACCAACCACTGTGTTGCTGCTGCAACTATACTGTTGCTGACACTCCCTCTGTCAACACTACATCTGTATTACAACTCCCTCTGAATTTCTGCATCTATGCTGCTGCTGGCACTACCACTGCCAACTGCTGCTGCTACTGCATCTATAATGGAAAATCATCCCAAATTACTGAACAAATGATCAACATATATGCAACTCGATGCTGAAGATCTGACTGTTGCTAGTCCCACGCTATCCCTCTAAAGCCACTACATTGTTGTTGCTATTGCATTGTGCTTCCCTGCACTGATGGAACTCTGCACTACACTGCGCAGACTTGGCTTTCTAGTCACTATATCTGCTGCTCCAACACTCCTCTTCACCATCTGACACTTAGTCCATCCTGCTACTACTGATCTAGGCTCCCATAGCAAGGTATTGATCTGAGAGGTGGACTCCTCAAGGATCTTGCGCATCTGTAGCTCTTTCAAACTACAACTCCAAATCAGCTCACCTCCCTCTTGGAGGTATCTCGGCTGTCATGGCGAACACCTCCTCCTTGATCCTCATGGGTGCAGCCTTCGGATCGTGCTTCTCATCTTTGTCCTTCTTCCTGAGAGGACACTGTGTTGCGTAGTGACCCATTTCACCACACCTGAAGCATTTGATCTTTTAGACGTCCTTATTTCACCTCCACTGCTCCTGCTGCCCCTTGGATGCAAGGGCTGCATTCTCTTCCTCCTTGGGCTTCGACCCACTGTTGTTGCTTCCGTTAAGCTTACAATTGATCAAGTCTCTCCTTAGCTCCTCTTGCTTAAGAGCTGCCCACATCTCATCCCAATTTGGTATAGTCGCCTTGCCCAAGATACTCTGGACAAAGACTTGCCACTCATATGAGACTGAATTGAGGGCCATCCTAACCAACTCAGACCTTTGAGGTGTAGAGCCCACAATTGCTTTCTCGTCCTGGGTCTCCTGAAGCTTTGTGAGGAACAAATCTATGCGTTCCCCCTTCTGCACCTGTTCAGATCTCAATTTCTGCTCTAAGTACATCCTTTGCTGCTCGGAAGAACCTTGATACAACATTGCCAAGGAATCCCACATCTCCGTAGCGGTCCCTCTGCTAGTGATGTGACAGACTACAAGATCTTTTACTCCATCTAGGATCATCCTCTTGACCTTCGCCATTTCTGCTCAGTACTTCTTCAGCGGATCTTGATCTACAGGCACAACCACCATGCTGTCGACATAGGTCTTGAGAGAATGCTCATCTAGAAGGAATGACATACTTGCCTTCCAAATGACGTAGTTGGATGCCCCATCTCTCAGCCCACTAGTTTCCATCTTTGCCACGAAAATGTCGAATTGCTCCTCTCTGCTTCTTACTACTGCTGCTCAGCCAATAAGAAAATGGACTTCTTGAAGAGAAGTCTACTGAGGAAAAATTCCCTCACTAGGCTTCTCTTCTCTCTTCTAATGTCTTTCAGCCCAACAAAATGGCCTGCAGAAAACACTGCGTCTTACCAGCTCTTCCTCACGCTGAGGCTCAGCACTGCTCCCACTACCACGACAAGATTTTGAACTGGAGGTCCTTCCTCTCTGTCGACTCACCCAGAGAGAGACTGCCTTGAAAATTTTGCTCTTGGCTTGGATAGCGCAATCTCTCCGGGGATTCGAACTACTGCGTTTTGCAGCTATTTCGATCTCCTTTTCTGCTCAGCGTTGGGTTCTCTAGCACTATTCTTCTTGCTTCACCCGCACTGTGCTAATACCATGTGAAAAATTCCTAAACTTAAAATCGCTACTGCAACAACAGATGATATTTCTCCTACTTGTTAAATTTACATGAACAATTTATTTTCAGTTTCCTACAACAAACATCGAAATACATAAACTGCAGCCTACACCAATTAAATAATATGTTGAAACAAGAAACTAAACAATAGAGAAAGATACAACACAAATGACAATTATTTTTGGACAAATGTTCCCGGAAAAACCAGTGCAGCAGATTTGAGGGTTTTTATTATTAAACAAAGGTATTTCTGAATACAACCTCTGGATGCCTTGCTTGCGATCAAGTACAGAGAATATGATTCGGCAGAAGAAATTAGTGAGATTACCACACTCTACACTGCAAGTGCCGGCTGATTCGGCAGCTGAACCAACGAGTTCCCTGACTACTTCTGCGCTGCCCCTGCTGTGCTTGCGTCAGCCTCTAAGGTATTGCGTCACCTCTACAAGGAATCGATTTGCTCTCAAGAGCTGATTCCAACCCTCCTGACTCAGAAATGTCAACCTCCTCAACATATTTAGACTTCTACGTGAAGGCTTTTGCGCTGCTTTGCATGGGGCTTGCGTGAGCCCTTCCTAGCTTTGCGTCATCCTCTCTGGCCTCTGCATTGCCTCCTTTGTGTTTCTCTGTCTCTTTGCTGAGTATTCTTGGCTCCAGAGAAGGTCCTCTAGCCAAAACACCTTCTGGCCCTCTCTACCTGATCACTACAAATCATTGCACTGCCTCTAGCTTCAACGATTTGATTTGACTGATCAATTCTCTGTGTGTTCTCTAAGTGCCCATCAAGCCTTCTCTTATAATTCTCTTGTTGATCAATCAACGACCCAGATTAGATTCGAATTAGTGGCTAGGATCATATTGACTTGATCTTCAACTTCTTCTAGAAGTTTAATCCATAGTTTAGATTAATACCCATTAATTATTTTAATTCCTAAGTTTAGATTTAGGGACCCATTAAAAATAATTAACTATTTTAATAAAATTGTCTCCGGGTGGAATTTCCCAAAATGCTTTCTGGGTTCTTTGGAAAACATGTGCCTAAGCCTCCCTGCAAAATTTGCGACGTAGAGCACAACCGATGCTACTAGAAATCAACACTGAGCTCCCTCAATCTCCCCTTGTCATGTCCCTGCTCAAACACATTTGTAATTGGGTGTTGCTACACAATTTTGAACAATTTTGGCTAAGGAAGAGAACCCATCAATTTCGACTTAGGGAGTTAGGAGGCAATTCGACTTTATTTGGTTGCTAGTGGAATGTGGGGGCCACCCACTTGAGAGTTCGAATTGGCGCATTTGAAGAGCTTGGACGTAATGTCGAATAGGTGGATGGAGGGGCCCACATGAGGCTAGGGAGGCCCAAGGAGTTATAAGGAGGGAGCAACTCTCATTTTGGATTCATTCTTACACCTTGCAATCAAAATTACTTGACTGTTCACTCTATTGTTTAGCTGAGTCAACTGGTTGTTTAGCCACAAATCTCTCAAGCGGAAGATTCAACCTCTACTTCGGGGGACCATCCGTGCCTGCCCTAGAGAGGCAGTTCCATAAGTATTTTAGGAGTTCCGGGAGTGTGTTACAGTACTACCATTTAGGCACAACATCGAGTGTGTATTTCTGGCTAGCTGGAGAATACGCAAGGGGAGTTTGGAGCTATCAGTGATCAAGCATTTGCCGGGAGAGCAACAATGGGCCAACCTTTCTTGTGAGTTTGGAGCTAGTAGAGCCAGCATCCTAGAGGCCCGTTTTAGAGTTACTTGGGCTTGCGCAGAGAGCCATCACTAGGCTCACGTGGGAGTTGGAGGAAGGAATTGTAGAGCTAGAGTTGGCTGGGAGAAGTAGGAGATCACTTGGAGGGCCATTTGAGGAGGATTGTTGGAATTGGGAGTGCAAAGATTGACAGGATCAGTGACAACAACAAAATTCGAAATTGGAGGAGGGCCAAGTTGTGAAGGGTCAGGTGCTGAAGGTTGGAACCAAGGAAAATCTTTTCTCGGTTTTGCGCAAGGATCATATTCCTAAATTTATAGAATTTTCTGGGCAGAGCTAAGGGGTCAAACAGGGGTCCCAACTTAGCCAAGAGCTAGAGGAGCTAAGGGGAATTTTGGCCAAAATTCCAAGGTCAACATTTCACCAATTCCTTCATGACTTTTTCTAGGTTTAGGCCAAGAAACAAGTCGCTGAAATCTCATAAATTTTTGAGCGCTAGAAACAATGATTCCAGCCCTTCGAAATCAACAGACAAAGCAATTTTCTGGGGCAGCGCAGTTCAATTTCGTGCAACAGATGTAGCTGCCTTCAGTTCAGTATTTTCTCACCTGAGTTTTGTCATGCTTGTCCATTGAGACAAGCCTAGGTGCACCATTCTATTTTACTATTGTATTTGCTCTTGAATAAGTAATAAAATGGCTCAACAATTCTCTATTTCCAATGTTTCCATGGGTGCTTAATGTATATTTCGTTTTTCTGATTGCTAGATTGTTTGCATGCTTTGTATATCACTTACATTCCTGTTTAGGAACATTAGAGTGGTATCAGAGCCATGATCTTGGCCAGCTGTGTGGTACCCATCTAGATGATGGAAGATTTGAGCATGTATGCATAGTGACGGGTTAAACCATAAACAACTTATGGCTCAAAGAAGATTTAGTATGCAAGAATTTTGAGGTGGAATCCATTGGAATGATGAGAGATTGGTCCAGTTGAGGAATGTGTTGGACCAAATCCATTCTCATCCTTACATCTGAGACATTAGTGGTGTGCAGGCTGTAGGGGTGCAACCATCTACATTGTGTGGGGAAAGTCGACAAAATCAGGGCATCAGATCTCCTCAAAAGGAGCAGATAGGATAGGGACAGTTAGAGGGTTAGACTAGGGGGCATTTTCGCTGGTGGAGACCTGGATTTAGATATCAGGAGCCTAAGGAGGAAATTTTTTTGGGCACACTAGAGTGTGAGGAGCATGTCAATGTGTCAAGTGTGACGTAGGAGTCACCCTTGTTGGAGATTCCTTTGATAGCTTTGGCTGGCTCTTTGGGGGAGAGAGTAGAGCACACACCCACAGGGCTTTCCATTGATGAGGTGCGAAGAGACATGGAGGTGTCCACCATTAAGGAGGTGCCATTTGTGGTTGAGGTATCCATTGATGAGGTATCCGGGGTTTTGACTGAGTACTCAGGTGATAATAGCGCACCAAAGGTTGATGAGGTGTCGGGAGACATCTTCAGCGTTGACGAGGGGCCGATAGGTATAGAGGCATCTAGATCTATGCCAAAGTTACTAGACGACAGTCACCTGCAGCTGATTGGCAAGCATGTCTTGCATGTTGGATTGTCTATGGAGCAGTTGGAGGCTCATGTTGAGTCCATGATGGAGGATGTGCAAACATTGTTTGGGCTAGCCATTGATGAGGGGCAGCATAGAGACCGCACGTTGGGATTTCAACACAGTTTGTTTCAGAGGTACATTGACAAGATCTACAACATTATTAGCCTACCCTTATGCATTGGATTGAGGGAGGCAGCATTGTCTAGACATACCCTAGGGGATGGTCAGTTTAGCAGGACTGAGCGACATGAGCTAAGTATGACATTGCATCAGCTTGGAGGGCTTGTTTCTTCCACAGGGGATTGTACATTTGATCCCTTCTTTGGGATTAGGTGGCGAGAAGTGCTGAGTTGGTACCCGATGGAGCAGGCTAGGCGGTTGGATACATCCATGGCCACATTTCAGCAAAGGCCATGGATAACCATAGGGACTCGAGGGCCAGACTATTGTTGGGATCCAGGTGGCATTTCCCATCACATCATAGAGTGGTTAGGTGATGGTAGTAGCTGCGTGATGGATCCAATGTTTGGGCACACACATTTTCAAATCTCCATCAGAGCCCGGGACAACATTAATGACAAGATGGTTTGACGAGGAGCAGACCAATTTCATGAGTTATCTTGGCGTATTAATTGTGCATGGAGTCATAGGGTGATTAGCCTACTATGGCAGGAATTGGTAGGAGGAGGTGGCATCGGTAGACCATTGGACAGGGCATTGCATGGAGATGGTGCTCTTTCATTGGTATATTGGACATTGGAGCTACTGAGGATAGGCACAATAGTGTCATTCCCATTGGTATGTGAGGAGTTAGACCGCTCAGGTCTTTTAGGGCAGATGGGGAGATGTAGTGGCATCAGTAGACCACCGTATAGGGCATTGGATGGAGACGATGCTCTTTCATTGGTATATTGGACACTGGAGGTATTGAGGATAGGCACAATAGTGTCATTCCCATTGGCATGTGAGGATTCAGACCGCTCAGGTCTTTTAGGGCAGATGGGGAGATGTAGCCCACATCATGGAGGGATTACTAGTAGATCAG
>APFE030897379.1:0-11732 GCA_000404065.3 Pinus taeda | reverse complement strand
ACTTTTAATTAAGTGTTGATTAAAATAATTTAATAAAGAGTTATAAACCCTAAGCCATAAACCATAAACCACAAGCCGTAACCTAAATAGTATACCTTAAAACTAAAGCATTTTATAACATTTTGAAAAGTGTATTGTAGTTTTTACTTAAGTTTTTATTAAAAGAATTTACTAAATTGCTATAGACCCTAAACCCTAATCATTTTATAACATTTTAAACCCTATGCACTAAATCCTAAGAATTCTATAACATTTTAACAAGCATTCTGTAATCTTTTTCTAAGTGCTTATTAGAAGCATTACTGAAGTGTTACAAACACTAAACCCTAATCATTTTATAATATTTTAAATGCCAAACCCTAAATCCTAAACCCTCCATCCTAAACTGTAAAATTTAAACCCAAAGCATTCTATAACATTTTAAAAATTATTTTGTAACTTTTATTTAAATTTTTATTAAAATCGTTTGATAAAGCATTATAAATCTTAAACCCTAAATTGCAAAAATATACCCTAAACACTAAAACCTAGGAATTTTATGACATCTTAAAAAGTGTTTTGTAACTTTTATTTAAGATTTTATTAAAAGCATTTACTGAATTGTTACAAATCCTATACCCTCAACCCTAAATCATAAACCATAGACCCTGAACCCTAAACCCTAAACCCTAAACCCTAAAACCTAATCTCAAAAATCACATTACATTAAACTTTAAATAGGTGTGGTAAACATAATAGTTAAGTTGTAATGCGGTGGTGTAATGAAAATGTGTTATGTTTGTTTGGTGCAAGTCTTGGTTTTAACCCCCCACTCTGCCAAAAAATATTTTTACACTGCATGTTGAGTCGACCTTTGGGGAGGGACATGTGGTGGCCTCCAAGCTTGCCACTTTTCTCCTCCTTGTTGGTCCCCCATTAACCAAAAAAATCATGCCAAGTCACCACATTTGATAAACAACCAAAATATGACGCTTGTAAATGCCTAATTGGACCTTTGACCACTGTTGACCTTGCGCACTCACGTGCCATGTTAGTAGTACGAACATCTGATTGTGCATTTTCTTTTAAATTTATTCTGCTTCGTAAAGCAGACACAACATGATGTCTTCCTCATACGAACTTGGATTTCAGTGAAATGAGTTGCGTTGGGATAATTTTGTCGAGAATCACGTGCTCGTTTATGTTTCGAGTCATTCTGAGAAAAAATATTTTTGAGCTAAATATTGAGCACTTGGTCAACATTCAAGGGTGGTAGCCAAGTATGTGTGGAGTGAAAATGAGGAGGAAAAATAATTTAGCACCATCATTAGGAATTCTTCACAAATGAGCTTAAATCCAAGGGGTGTACAATTTTGGAGTGGGATCAATGTCATCAAGAGGTAGCATAGCAACAAGCCTGGTGGGCCTTATGTTGTTGAGAATCACTAGACATGACTGTTTTATTCTTAGGCCCTACATTGTAAGCCCATGTTTCATTTTAAGATCGAATGCTTCACATCACCATATTTGCTTCACCCAACCTTTAGAGGCCAGTATCTCTCCCTTTCATGCTTATTTTCTTCTTTTTTTCAAATTAATGTGTTTGTTTCCTCCACTAGATTATACCTTTAGGTTACAGTGCACATATGACATAGGATTTTGCTTTTCTTCAGCATTGAATCCATGAGTTCGATAAGGGTTTAGATAATATGAATATTGTAGTGCATAGAAGGTTTGGTAACTTCGGGTGGAGGAAAGCAAGGCCAAATCATGACAAGTAATATTGGTATTAGTGTTATGGTAGACAAGTTGCTTGTACTAGGGTCCAGAATTATAACAAATATATTTCCCATCAAATGGAAAAACCAAATGGAAGAAAGAAAATTGGAACATGAATAAGGATAATATCGTTCAACTGACATTTGAAATTTCATCTAATGGGTATTTGCAAGCCAATCACCATAAAACTAGACCTATTACTAGCTCACTCATATGGACATCACAACACATGTATTTTAGAATATTCTTCATTTTCTTAACTTAGAAGTTATCAGTGTTGAAAATTGTTGTTATTGATGTCAAAGGTTGTCCAAATTAAAGAGGAAATTACATAATCAAATAGGATATTATGATACTTTTCTAATGGTATATGGCACTCCCTCTAATTCCATAGGAATGAGGAGATATAAAATATTTTTCAATATGACCCAAAAAAACTAGAATCAGACCCCATTTAGATACCGTATCTTTGAAGGTTTACTTTCTCAAAATACCGAGCTCAAATGGGAGCATAAGATATAAGGTTAGAAAGATGATGCCAAGATATTTCCAATTGTATATGGCACTCCTACCCCTCAAATTTGAGGTTAAATGGATTTTTTGATACTCACTATACATTATGGCATTTGAAAAAGTCATCCCAACTACTGGACAAGCCATGTAACGTACCTCCATGGCCTACCCAAAAATTTCACTGTTAGGCTCCATTAACTTAAAAAATTTGTCTCTATTATAGTTAGATTTTGACCGTATTTACTTGTACATTAATTTTAGTTATTATATGAACACTATCATTCAAACATTCATACCAATTTCAAATAAAGTTGAATAACCCTAAACATCGGTCATTGATGTGATCTTTTTATTTCCTCAATAAATCTTATATATTGGATGAATATTAAGCATATTAGACTTCCATTCATAACTTGGTTAAGTCGCAAGTATGATTCCACATACCTTATTATCATGCGAATGATTATTATTCCGACAACTTTCTCTAGTACTATTAAGAATGGAATTAAATTGAGAGCAATGAGCCACACTAATACTCTTAGGCATACTCTTCAACAAGATCTCTTCAATACAATCAATGGAATAATCCTTATGCATAACGAGATTACTCATTCTAACTTGTCGGTACCTTGATTACTTCATAGAAGCATGAACATAGATATACCGTATTTTTTATTGTCTAATTTCTACATGCACCAGAGTTTCCACTTGATATTAGATATAATAACTATCTTAACACTATTATATGACCATTGCATAGTAATGAATTCAAGGATACATTATGAAAATCATTAATATCAACACACTATAATTATCTTTGTCCAACTCCTTAAGTGTGGATCTTTATCTCCCATCCATCAGATGGATATCCACTCCATCCATGCTTATCTAGAATCATATCTAAAAGTTTATCATTAAAGATTCATTTCTATCCCATTCCTCATGGGATTTGGCAAGAATCTCCTCTCTAATGGTGCTCTACCCTTCAAGTGATTTATTTTATTAATCTATTTAATAATACATTTTCTTTTCTTATTACATATCACCTATATTTCCTCATCTTAGGTGTATAATAGTTTAACCCTAGCTTTGCTCATCTTAGTTTTACAAACATTTAATACACAAAAGAGGATATCACACCTAGATATAACTTAGCTAAGGTTTACAATAATGTATTACACAAGGGAAGGGAGTTACATAGTCCCCCCCTTAAATTTTACGCCATCCTCGATGTATCACTGGATCATGTCCTCGTTCATAGGTAGTTAGTTTTGAATCAACAACTTTCACTGCTCTGCCATCTGATGCAATTTTTTTGATGTACATATGCCACAAGGAGTGCTCCCAAAATCTCTCCTTCCATACCTACATCAGTCTCAAGGAGTGCTCCCAACATCTCTCCTTCAATAGCTACCTGTCACACATTGTTTTTTCAAACCATTTGTGAGAATTTATCGATGCAAAGTTTAACTATGATAAATATCATAATCTGTTATTATTAAAGCAGCTATTGCTTATCATTTGTTTTATCTGCATATGTGCACACTATAAAAGACTTGAACATTTTTTCAGTAGGTGATCTTTCCCTCTTTTGCATGGCTACTATTCTCAATGTCCCAATTTGATATGTCTTCCTGAAACCTATGATTTTTTTTCCTACCCACATTTTGATTTGATCTTAGGTATGTGCTTAATAGTTTTCTCAAAGTATTCATTTCACCATGAACATTACATGTGCTTAAATTAAGATCCAATTGAACTAACTTGATTGTGTGTTCCTATTTAATATTCATGAAAACTATTGTGGTACTCAATGCTCACTGTAGACATTGATATTAAGGAAATGAGCTCAATTGGTTATAGGAAGAATGTTGGTTTAGGTATATATTCTCGCTTCGTTTTTCATAATCGGTGAAGATTTCTTGTTTGTTAGTATTTTCCTCATGTTTGGGGGATTCATGTATTCTAAATGATAGTTGTTTGAATTAAAATGAACAACTAAGCTACATTATCAGCTCGAAGCAACATCTTTAATTTATTAATGATTTCCCTTATAATTTATAAAAATCCATGGTAACAAATATCCTTCCATACAATGCTATTTGGTTGATACTATGCAAGATTGAGGCATGATATGTTACAAATAATTTCAAACCTTTTACTATATAGATAAAATAAAATGTTTGGTAATTTCACACAATTTTCCACATAGTGTTATAAGTTAGTTCAACTTTTATCTTTGATCGTTGGTTACCTGTAACAAAAATTTCTATGCCATGACTACATATTTCCCTTACATGGCATAACCTGGAATTTTGTTATGTTTTCATATTTAATACTTAATGTGTTGCATTGAAGGGTTATGATAAAATGAGTTAATGTGTTGCATTGAAGCATTAAGATAAAATGAGTTAATGTGTTGCAATGAAGCATTATGATAAAATAAGTTAATGTGTTGCATTTAAGCATTATGATAAAATGTTCTTCTTTTTTGTATCAACAAGAGCTACATAGTTGGTATATCCTTTGGGTTGTATTTCTTTTAATCATTTCACTATCCAATTTGATATTGAGTTGAAGAGAATCTATTCCAATTTCTCACAACTACTTTTACTGTCATGGTATGATAAGCATACATATCTTTTTATGGTGTGTTCACAATTAGTTGTTACCATCCTCAGATGCATCCTTTATTTTATTCTTTTAGGTTCTTTTTTATTATTGAGTGGGTCCCCTCAGCATTTTATGCTCTTTTTTCAAAACAAGAACAAAATAATTTGTTCTCTAAAAATACAAGAAATGATATTTCATGCTTAGCCCTTCATCTATGCTCGATGGGAAATTCAAAACAAGTGAAAACTAACCAAAAAAATCCACCTTAGTATGTCTTACCTTATGGTACTAATTTTAACTTTAAGTTGTTTGAAATTTCCACAAAATTGATAAAAAAATCACCTTAGCATGTCTTACCTTATGGTACTTATTTTAGTTTTTAGTTGTTTGAAATAGCCCAAAAAGTAACAATTTTCGGTACAATATCCTTAACTTAGTTTCCATGAAAATTTTGCAATACTAGAAATGGTTACATATTTAGCACTTTGGCTACGCATGATGGAAAATTCAAAACTAAGAAAAATAGATATCTGGTTATGCCTTACTCGATGGTACCAATTTTAATTTTCATTGTGTTTCAAACAACCCTTAGGAGTACTAGATTTTAGTAATATATCCTTGAGTTAGTCTCTACAAACTTAATATATTTTGGAACTTTTTTAGATTGTCACACCTTTTTTTCTTGGATTAGCCTGGGAAAAATACATAAAGTGGACCACACTGTGGCAGGGAAGGGACCAAGATGTGCCAGAGTTTACCATTGTTTTTCATACCCTTCGCACGAAGTTGGGTATTAAGGATTCTGAGAAACATTTGGTACTCAAGTATCGTGGTTGCCTACATAGATACATCCAGGATGAGATGGAGTTCCTAGACATCTCCTCACTTGGCACGATGTACCAATACACTGTCAAGATCGAGAAGAAGTTTAAACAGAAGAAGTGATACTTTGGATCTGCAAATCCAAAGCAAGGGAAATATGCCCCCAAACCACAGAAAAAAGGACAAAGCCAAGGCAGTATGACCCAAGACAACTCACCAAAGCCAAAAGCAAAGGACTAGACTGCAAAGCTGAAGAAGGACACGAGAAAGTGGTGTGAGTTCCAAAGAGCTCCACTCACAACACAAGTGAGTGTCAAGGCAAGCAATCACTCGTGGCCGAGCTGAAGGCTTCAGAATCAGATGCATGTTTTGACTCTGAGTCAGAACCCAAAAAGGGGAATGACAAAGGAAAGCAGATTATTGATGTGAAGCCTAATGTTATTGTTGCGACCATGAAGATCTAGAAGGAGGAACCCAAAGATCCAGAGGATGAGGAGCATCTCTTTCACTCCCATATGTGGGTAAAGGGTTCCCCGCTACAGTTCATTGTCAACAACGGGAGCCAAAAGAACCTCATTGCAACAAAGATCGTGAAGCAGTTGCGCTTACCGACCACATCACACCCACAACTGTACACCATTAGGTGGCTCCACCAAGGGTAGGATCTTCAAGTGAGCCAACAGTGTCGCCTTCCATACAATGTCAAGCCTTTCATAGATTAGGTATTATGTGAAGTTTTTCCCCTTGATGTTTGTGATGTATTATTAGGCCAACCATACTTGTGGAAGTGACATGTTGTGTATGAGTCAAGGCCTTGCATTGTATTTTTACCTTGGGAAATAAGTTGTACAAGATACTAGAGGTAGCACTGCCTACCGCCATCTCTCTAGTTACTATAAAGCAATGCAGTAAGCTCATTTCCAAAACCAAGAAATTTGTTTCTGTGATGATACACCCTAGAGTATAGATGAAGATGGTGACCATGACCTCTAGATAGGGCCCCTCCGCATGACAAAAATGGATGGAAAATTTCATAGAGGAGTACTAGGACATCTTCACCTCCCTTGCAGGGGTGCCTCTGCACTGTCACGTCAAGCACTCCATCAATATGACCCCAAGTGTGCCATTGCCAAATGGACTAATCTATCAGTGCTCCATTCTTGAGAATGATGAAATCAAGAGGAAGATTTAGGATCTATTGCAGAAAAGTCACATCCGGTCAAGTTCACCACCTTGTGGGAGCCTGATTGTGTTGGTACTGAAGAAGGATGGGACTTGGAGACTTTGTATTGACTATTAGGCGCTGAACAAGATCACTGTCAGGAATAGGTACCTGATCCCATAGATTGATGACCTTCTGGACCAAGTCAAGCGAGACAAATATTTCAGCAAGATCGACTTGAAGTCCGGATATCACTAGGTACTAGTCGAACCCTCCAATATGTGGAAGACTGCCTTCAAAACTAAGGAGGGCATTTCTGAATGGTTGGTTATGCCTTCTGGGTTGATGAATGCTCCTGCAACCTTCATGAGACTGATGGATGAGATCTTGCGACCATTCAACAACTCATTTGTAGTGATATACTTGGATGACATCCTGATCTTTAGCCAGAGTTAGGAAGAGCACCTCCACCACGTCTGACAGGTTCTCCAAAAACTACGACAACACAATTTGTGTGCCAAATTGAAGAAATGCAATTTTGGCATGACCTAGGTTCAGAATATGGGATACATTATTGATGAACAGGGGGTGCATGTGGATCCAACTGAGATCCAAGTCATTTGGGATTGCCCAGCCCCAACCACTATGACAGAGCTCTGCAGCTTTTTGGCTCTTGACAATTTCTACCACACGTTTGTGTTGGGTTTCTCTCATATCACTTGGCGCTTGAGTCAAGTCACCAAGGGAGGAGTGAAAGCAAAACTATTTTTGTCTTAAACTCAACAAAAGGCATTCGTAGAGTTGAAACATCACCTCTGATTTGCACCAGTGCTCACATTACCAGACTTGCAACAACCATTTGAGATCGAGACAAATGCCTCTAACTATGCTATTGGGGCAGTCCTTACTCAACAAGGGCATCCAGTGGCATATAACAGCAAGACACTTTCAGACACAGTCCAATATTATCCCGCTTATGAAAAAGAGATGTATTCCATTGTGCATGCCTCTCAACAATGGAAGCATTACATTTTGGAGAAGCAAACAATCATCCACATAAACCACTAGCCCCTATAGTTCATAAAAACACAAGGGAAGTTGCAGAATAATCGCCATCAGAAGTGGTCCACATACCTGCAACAGTTCCATTTGAATATCAAGCACAAGAAGGGTAGCACCAATAACATTACAGACTACCTCGCTCAACCACCGATCATGGCGTTAACCACCATGCTCAACTCTTATGGGAACAAGACTTCTAATTGGCCACATCTCTACAAAAGTGACCCAGAATTTGACCATACATACCATACACTCCTGGAGGGTCAACAAGTTCTAGATTTTCACCTCTATGATGCTATGTTATGCCACCTATGACACCTTTGTGTTCCTTCAAGTGAGCATGCCAAGTTGATTTGGGAAGCACACTACAGTCAGGCCACTAAACATTTCAGGTTTGAGAAAATGGTGGAAGTACTGCAGAAGTATTTCTATTGGCTTAATCTTCGGCAAGGTGTCGGGAAGTACATTAGATCCTGCACTTTTTGTGCCATTTCCAAACTGACCATCAACAAGCAAGGCCTCTATACTACGTTGTCTACCCCTAGTCGACCTTGGAAATCCATCTCCATCGATTACATGTTGGGCCTTCCTTCTACTAAGCATGGAAAGGACTATGTTTTGTGGTCATCGATAAATTCTCGAAGATGGCCATTATGGTGGGATGCAAGAAGAATATCATAGCAGAATCCACTGCTAAACTATTCTTTGAACAAGTGTGGGTACATTTTGGATCCCATAGTCTATCATCTTAGATTGGGTTGCAGGTTCCTCAATATATTTTGGTCGAGTCTCTAGTTGATGCTGGACACCAAGCTCATGAAGTCCACAACTTTCCATCCCCAAATGGATGGCCAAATAGAGTTCGTCAACGGGATGATCGCACACATTCCGTGCATGTACAAGTCAAAGCATCTATGCACATGGGATGAGAGCCTCCCCTATGTCCAGCACAACTATAGCCAAGCTCTCCACAACTTGACTTGCCACAAACCTTTTCAAGTGGGCTTGGGATTCCAACCACTATATGATGTGGCCATACTATTTGTTAGGACTGAAGTAGATTTGACTCATGTCTAGTTCGAAGCTGACAAGGAAAATAGCTTCATTGAGAACATTCAAATAATCTTCCAACAGGTCCATGAGATATTGGAAAAAGCCAATGCTAAGTACAACAAGTGACATCATCAAAATTGGGTGCCACACAACTTCCAAGTGGGCGACAAAATTTGGCTACATTTGCAGAAGGAGCGCCTCACTGGGCCCCACCACAATATTCGCCTACTTTGATATAGGCCACACACCATCACCAAGGTTGTGGGAGATAATGCTTTTGAGCTCAACATTCCCCCATTCCTTGGCCTACACCTAATGTTCAATGTGGATTTCCTTCAGCCATGCTTTCCACCATTACTAAACACATCCGACATTGTAGAACAACTCACACCAACAGAGTTAAATCGAAACTACATGGAAAAAGATGAAACTGATTGGATCATGGACACATAGATCAAGAACACTCACCAACAGAAGATCTAGTTGTATCGAGTTGTCGATTATGACCAACTCCTGCACGAAGGCAAATGGCTCACCAGGGACCAAGTTCAGTAGAAGTTTCCTCATCTTAGGGAGGAACTCAACTCAATGGAAACCATTGCTTCCTAATGAGGGAGGACCGATCTAGGTGGATATTGGTGGACACCTACCTATTCAACTTAGAACCTCACCATTGTTCTTTCATTTTTTTTTAGTTTCCTTAATTGTAGCATAATTTACTATTTTTGGCAGTTTTTTCGTGTCCTGACCTTCTGAAGCCGTTTTGGGGCCCTTAATGATGTTTTTTTTTTAGCAAAATGCCTCTAAGGATTTCAATAGAAATCACCTCAACAGTTATAGTCCTCAGAGAGACCTTTCCAACGAGGTATCATACGTGTGAAACTGAGATAATATGACCAAGTTATGACCCCGGGAAGTTGGTTTCCCAACTAACCCCAACGGGGCCCGTAAACTCTTGGTGTTACATCAACTCGAGTTAGGGTTTTGATTGTTTAGGGTTTTCTCTTATTGTTCAATAATAAAAATGCCCTTGAGCCTCATTTTAGCTCAGTTCAAAGGCATGCAAGCACCACATCTCTTCTCAGAGATAAGCTACCATCACCTAAGCTAGTCTTATTTCCATTTTGTTTGTAAGCATATTTCAGTATTTGATATTGATGAAATGAAGTGTTATTTCCATTGCATCTCTATATTTATGGTTATATCTGTAATATTTTGTGTTGTTGTTTAAATCCGGATCAATTACAGTGAATATGAATAAGAGATGGCTATGGAACCTTTCCTCACATGATACATATATATATATATATAAGCACCTACAGGGTTTAACAAGTAGTGTCAACCCTATAAACGTAAATTTTATCATATTACATGTTGGAGTATCACTTAAGAAAATTAATTGAATGTAGTCATGACTTCAGTGTGCAAACAATTTTGTCGGAATTTAGCTACCCTCCTACCCAACATTACACCTGCAGGGAAATTAGATGCATGCAACAAAATGGGTAGGAATAGAATACATTGAAATGAATTTTGTGTTTGTTTCAAACTATCAAAATTTGAACTTAATGAGTCATAAGATTAATTCATGCAAAACTTCCCCAAACCAATAGCCAAAAGGATTGTTTAGAGAGAATGCTTAGTGACTAGTCACAATCTAGTTGCACAAAAACATGCTTCTCAGGTCATAGGAACAATATAACTCTAAAAGACAATTCCAAACACTTATTTTATTTGCTTGGGCGATTTTCTCTTTGTTATTTCTTGTTCCTACTTCTCATATGTTTATGTGACACAATCACTACATAGCATTCAACACACAACTCTAACACTATGCTTCCACATCCTCATATCACATCACTTCTACTCAATTGTGTTTTTGTTTACAATAGTGTCTTCCATTTCCACTAATGATTGTGGTGATTTTGCTAGAAACTCCCTTCAGTACATCACAATTTTTTGCTTGACAAACTTTACTAGAAGATGAATGTATTGTGCCTCTAGGGCCCTAATCTTAACGCTAAAATAGATTAGCCAATGAATTACCACTTCACTAGAATCCACTCTTCAATGTAAATGTAGAGAGTACCTTGGTTGTTGATGAAAATCCATAAAATTTTACAGTTTCCCTCTAGAGTTTAGCCTCATCCAGACCTTCACTTGTGTGATGTTCCAATGTTATTTTAGTATTGTTTATAAAGATCTTGTTTTTCCTGTGAAAGTTGGCATCCCCTAAAGGTTAGACAAGAAAGTGTGTTGGAATTTTTGGATGGATATGAGATTCGAGAGTATCATAATAATATGAAATAGATTTCAGTGTTAGTAAATAGTATTTTAAAATTGATATTTACATATTAATACTCCTATGTTGTTAAAAAAGATAAACTTCATTAGTCAATAATGTGGAAAAGTTTAATAATATCTTTACCAATGACAAAATTTTGAAATAGATACTTAGTCTCCTATCCTACTTTAGTTTTTGTGATCCTTCGAGTGAAAAGGAACCTTTTGTAAAGAAATATTTCCTCTATGTCATATGGACGGGAAATATTCGTTATCAACGCGTATTCATAGGTGAGTTAGTCCGTATCAACGCGCTAGTGATACCTCGGTTATTCGCAGGATACGCTACCAGATATGCCAAATGCCTCCGCCGTTACTCAATTTTTGGCTAACGAGAACTATTTCCGGTAGGCATCTCCTTGAATACGCGAGTTCATTTATGCATATCCGAGCATTTTTTGCCAGA
>APFE030897363.1:270280-294282 GCA_000404065.3 Pinus taeda | reverse complement strand
CTACAAGCCTAATTTAGTGCTTGGGCCATCTTTAGCTGACAATCCATCTTTGGTGTCTATGTGTTCTTCTTTTCCCAAATTTCCTGATGATCCTATTTTGGTTCCCTTTTTGAATGATGACAATCAAGATGAAATTCCACCTCCGCTTGCTCACCTTCCTCCAATCGAGTCCATTGAACATGAACTTCAGCACCACAACTTCCTAGATGGGTTTGTTCAACATGTGGAGGGCTTGGTGATTTTGTTAATGATCTTATGAATTAATGGCATACATGTCCATAGTTCTAGCGAGCCTCCTCCTCTATTATAGCTCAAGCTTCAAAGACTCATGATCTAGAAGCATTTGCAAAAGCTTCTAGTCATCCAAATTAGGACATGATAGTGAATGAATAATATTGTTTCTTAATGGCGAATGATACTTGGGATCTTGTACCCCTTCTGAAAGGAATAAAACATGTCATATGTAAATGGGTGTATAGATTTGACTATGCATTATAGGGAAGTACAAACATAAGTTCTAGTTATTTTCCAAAGGATTTTCTCAAGTCAAGGGCATTGACTATAATGAAACTCTTTCACCCATTGTCAAAATAAATTCTATTTTCCTTGTTCTAACGCTTACTATCTCCTTTCTTGCATGGATATTTACAATAATAAATCTACATGGAGCATCCTCCTCGCCATGTTTGGAATAACTTCAACATTGTTTACCACCTTAAGAAATATATTTGTGGTCTTAAGCAAGCTCCTTGAGCTTGGTATACTAAAATAGATTGTTTTCTTCTTGACATAGGATTTTTTAGATGACATTCTGACCTTTATGTCTACACAAAGAAAGTAGGAAGCCATCTTATAATACTTTTTATTTGTGTCGATGATCTTATCCTCACTGGTAGTGACCCTATCCCTTTAACCTGTGTGAAATCCAACCTTGAGAAGAAATTTGAATTGACAATCTTAGGCTTTCATTATTTCCTTGGCCTCCAAGTATTGCAAACCAATGAAGTAATTTCTCTTTCCCAATATAAGTATGCATATGACCTTATCCATGCTTTTACAAGAAAGATTGTAAACCAACCCCTTTATCCCTTCTACTTGAGAATCAAACTTGTTTCCACCTTTACTACACTTAAAGTTGATGCCACTTTGTACCATTAGTTAGTTGTTGGCCTCTTATATTTGACTTATACTCATCTTGGTATTTCTTTTGTTGGTATTATTGCCCAATATATATAAATACCCTATGAAAGTTGTTGGAAAGTGGCAAAAATGTTGCTTTGGTATATTCTTGAAATAATTTAGTTGGGGATACATTACATTTTAGGGGTGCTCCTTTGTTGGTTGGTTTCACTTTCAATTGGGTTAGTGACCCCAAGGATAAAAAAACTACTACATGTTATGTTTTTAGTCTTGGTTTTGGACCTATCATTTGAGCTCATAAGAAATGATGGCTATTGCTCTTTCTTTGGTAGAAGCAAAGTACTCATTAGTGGTTAATGAAAGTCAAGAAGCATTGTGACTTCAACAATTCCTTTTAGAGTTTGGATTTCAGCAACAACATTTGATCACCCTCTGCTATGACAATAAGGGTGGCATCAATCTTGCCAAAGATCAAGATCAACATCAATACAATAAGCACGTTGAGCTACAAATGCACTTCATCATAAAGCTCATTCATTATCATGTTCTTTAAGCGCCTCTTTTTCCCTACGGATGATTAAGTTACATACATTTTCACAAAGTCTCTTATAGAAGCAAAGCTTTCCAAACTTTAATTAATGTTAGGATCTTAGGAGGTTGTTATTAAGGGGTGATATGCTATGATGCCTCATTCCCTCTTTTATTGTGTCATCATTTTGTTATTACACATTTTCTTTTGCATTAATATATTGCCACAAGTGGCCACACTAATTGAGGTTGTGGATCGTTGAAGGGTTTTAACTTGATAAAGCATTAGTGTATTGATCTTTGATTTGGTTAGTTAAGTGGATGCTTAAGGTGTTGCCCTGTGTAGATATACCTTGTTTTGTTAAATCAATTTCAATTGATTTCACACAAATTTATAACAAATTTCAACCAAATTAAGTCATACTTTTTTTATGTTAGTTAGCTATTTGGCCCATGATTCTTTAAATTTAATATGATACCTTTAAGTGTCTTACTGAAATAAATATGACCATTCATTAAAATTTAATTTGATTTTAGTTTTATTTGTTCAATTTGATTTTAGTTTTATTCTTTCAATTAATTACTTTTTGAGGAAAATGCATTCTTTTAGGGCATTTCTAATTTTTTAAAACATTTTTTCAATTCTCCATAGTGTCATCATAATTTAGGTTTGTTATTTTTCTACCTATTTATATTCATATATATATTTTTTTCCATTAAGAAAAAAACAACCTTCTATTAATAATGTTGGCATAGTACATATACAGAACCAATTTTCATGGAAGTCCACCATTGCCAGTAGATCATAAGGGCATATTTGTTGCAGATGTATAACCCCATAAACTAAAAGACCAAATACAAAATAAATAAATAAATAAATAAAATAAAATAGTAGTCATAATGTTTGAAGTATGTCCACACAAAAATGATAATGTTCTATGAGAGGTCTAGCAAAAACTACCAATAGAACTGGAAATGGAGCTCTACAGGTTAACCTGACAGCTCAGAATTTCAAAAACCCAGCCTGCATCATATATGCAAAAAAAGAGGTGCAAAAGATTGTGGGGATTACGCAAATTGTTATATCAATCAAAACATATATGTTAGGGTTTGACCCTAACCCCTTTATTAATGTAATAAGCCCAAGGGTCCATGTAAGAGTCATGAATAGTTATTTTAATAAGTAAATCCCATAAGCATTGTAAGTGGTTGACCTGCATTATCAAGAAGGGACCACAATTAGTTATAACGGGCCATAGTTAATAAATAAAGGGGTTAACCCGCATTATGCAAGGGACCACAAGTAGTTAGGGTTTTAAGTCTCATGAAACTATATATTGTCGAAGATAGTAAGGGAAGTCTTGTCTTGTGTTGTGTAATTGAGCTCTGATCTACTGGAGATTGCCCCCTTGAATAAGCAAGTGAACAATATTACTGCAAATCTTAATAGAATATTTCCATTTTCTGTCGTCTCGTTGTGTTATTTTCTGTGACATCTTTGGCATATTTCGCACTTCTAATATTTTCTTAAGGTCAAGCACACTACAGGTGGTATCAAAGCACTTTCCCAGGCTAGCCACACCACCCATTTTAGCAAAAAAAATTAGGGTAGAGAGATTTTATGGTGTCTTTAAACTACAAAGATATGGCGTTATGCACATCAACCTACGGTTGGGGAATCATACATGAGGAACTATAAGAGGTGGTCATGTCTATTGGACACCCTTGTAACCCATGTTGGTACCCCTTCAAGTAGTAGTGCATCAGAAAATGCATGTACACGGACTACTCTTCCAAGTACCTCTAGTATATCGGAAGTCCCCCAAGGTTACCCTGGAACCAACCTTAGATAAGGTATCAATCGTCTTGCTCCTACAGTACACTAAGAACAACACTCAGGGAGATTACTCACACGTGCCAAGGGAAGTCAAGTAGTATGGCTAAGGGAACAGTCGATCCTCCTTAGTTATCACTCTAAAAGATTGGGCTAAGTACTACTGTTGGACCCCTAACGTATATCACAGTCTGCAGCACCTAACACTCCTTACTACCATAGTTCCTTCATTTCCTATTGTTGGTCATCACATTTTGTAGTATCCAAAAGTTGCATTTTTTGTCATCGCAGTCTTAATCAGCTAGGACAGCTAAATTGCTACACAAATTTTACTATCCAACAATTGGAGTTTTGCCGCCACAATATTCATCAATTGGGACCACATAATTCCTACACATTTTGCAATATTGAGATTTCAAGAGTTTGGTCACTGTAGTATTGATCAGCTGCGTGTAATACTCCTATTAGAATTAAGAAAAAATAAAAATAATAACAATAATTATAATTATTAATTAAATATATGGTGGTCCCAGAATTCTTCTTGCAAGAGACCTAGCCCACAGAATTCAGGAAAACGAGCTAATCACAATGATACCATCCTCCAGTAAGCATCCATTTTTCTTACGGCCCCAATTTTTTTGAAGTGATTTTAAGTGACCTACATCAACGAACTCCTCGTCTCGCACCCATTACAAACATACTAATTTTAAGTAACCCAAAATTTTGACCCGAACAACTGTTGGTAACTACTAGGGCTCAAGCTATGGAAAACCTCAAGAAAACAGTGCAAGACATAGAAGCAAGCATCAAAACCAAAATTGAAGAAGCAATTGTAAAGGCCCTGACACCCATCCATCATCTTATCAAGGCTACATACCCCATAAGGGAAGGGAACCATGACGATATCCACATGGAAGGAGAATCTAGCCACCATGGATATGAGGGGTATCATCATTTCCACAAGGGTCACCAATATTATAGCAATAAGACACCTAAGATTGACATGCACAAATTTAACGGTGCTAACCCGACAGTGTGGGTGGCACAAATGGAACCCATGGAACCCATGTTAGGCCCCTATACTACTAGTGTAACCCCTTATTGTTATTAGTACAACCCACTTATTATATTGATGTACCCATGTAGTGCCCATATTGTTACTATTGTGCCCATAGAAACCCACTATTGTTATTATTGTGCCCTTACATTATTATTGTTATGTCGGCTCTGATTACGTTATGACCCCTTAGACTCCTATATATAAAAATGAGGTCTTTTCATTTGTATCATCCAAGAATTGTTCATTTATGTAATGTAAAGGAGGTTGCCCCCTCGAAGAGGCTAAATTTTAAGTCGTTGATCTATCTTTTCTATCTTTTTCTTGAGCTGGTTCCATAACAAACAATATTTTCAACTCAACAATATCTGGGATGGTGAAACCAAACTACATGTGGGAGCTCTTTACTTGGACCAAGAACACGGATAGTGATGGAAATGGCATCAGAAATGCTATGCAGGAAAGCCAACTTCGAATATGTTCTCTAAAGCCATTTTTCCTTGTTTTGATAGGGACTCTCACTATCTGGGTCACCTCATGAAGCTCAAACAAACTGGTATAGTACGATACTACATCACGACATTTGAACAACTAGTCATCCATACCAAGGGCCTATGGGACACCTTCTATATGGAATTTTTCATCAGTGGCCTTAAGGAAGTCGCCTAACACATGTTAGAATGCATCAATCGACTACTTTGTTGAAAGCTTGATACAAACCTTTAGATGCAAAAACTACTATTAATGCGCAATCCAATCATCCTTCATTCACATCAAAGGCATGTCCACCCCTGGTAGTGACCCCACCCAAACACTTAAGGTGCAAAATGTGTTGCCAATGGAAATGTCTAAAAGGAGAAGACAAGGATTGTGTTATTGTTGTGATGACAAATATTCCCTGGGCCACAAATGCAAGGAACCAAAGTTCTTTCACATTGATGCAACTGAAATAGCCCAAACTATGAGGCCCAACCCACTAAAGTGTCTACTGAGGACACAGTGGAACCCCAAGATAATACAAAAAATATTGTAGCAACACCTGATGAAACAATTATATCACTCCATGCATTAACAAGTATTTCTTCTCCACAAATACTTAAAATTAGAGGCTTTATTAAGCATCGACTGGTGGTGGTGTTTATTGATAATGGAAACACACATAATTTTGCCCATAAATGGGTTGTTGAGGCCGTGTATTGTTTTGTTCAAGCAATATCCAATTTTCAAGTCCTTATAATCGATGGGGGGAACATGACATGCAATGGACGTTGTAAGAACATAAAGCTCCAAATGGGTGACTATCACCTTAAAACACACATGTTTTCCATTGAAATGGGAGTTTGTGACATCGTTCTTGGAGCTAAATGGCTTTAAACACTAGGCCCCAGTACCATCGACTTCCAAGAGCTATATATGAGCTTCAAACAGAATGGACACACTCATATGCTTTGAGGACTCTATGCAGGTTCTCCTACTATCATTAGCTCATATAGAATGGAGAACCTTTTAAAAAAGGGACATCATGGGGTTGTTGCTAAATTCAATGTAATGCAGGCCATTGAATCAAGCCCCGCCAATATTACTCCAAATCTACAAAAGTTGTTGAGTCACCATCAACAAGTGTTTGAAAAACCCAAGGAGCTACCCCCTTCTAGGGGTGAGCATGATCATAGAATCCCCTTGATTTTGATTAGTCAGCTGCAAAAATTCCACCCCTATAGGTATCCATTCACACAAAAGAATGAGATTGGAAAAATTATTAGGGAGCTACTAGAAACAGGCATTATTTGTCCCAGCACCAACCCTATTCGTCCCTAGTGATTTTGGTCTTAAAGAAAGATGGGGAGTGTTACATATGTCCTGGAATTGGGGCCCCCAACAAGCTCACCATAAAGGATAAGTTTTCAAGTAGTCGATGATCTCCTTGATGAATTCCATGGTGCCCAATTCTTTACCAAGTTGGATCTTCGTTCAAGCTATCACCAACTTAGAATGAAAGTACCAGACATTTTGAAGACAAATTTCAGAACCCATGAAGGTCACTATAAAATTTTGGTTATGGAATTTGGTCTTTTTAATGCCATGTCCACCTTTCAAAGTCTCATGAATCACCTTCTCAAGCCATATCTCAAAAATTTTGACCTAGTATTTTTTAATGATGTACTAATCTACAACAAAACATGGGAAATGCATCTTCAACATGTTGACCAGGTATTGAAACTTTTGAAGGATAATAAATTATTTGTCAAATTGTCTAAGTGCTCTTTTGGAATGGAAGAGGTGGAGTACTTGGGACACATTGTGGGTTGTGAAGGAGTATGGGTGGATCAAAAAAGTATTTAAGCAATGTAAGATTGGCCACAACTTCGGAACTTGAAAAGTCTGCGGGGGTTTTTGGGCCTCATGGTATGCTATCGCAAATTTGTCAGAAATTATGGAAACATTACTAAACCCCTAATGAATCTTCTAAAAGAAATGCATTCCTTTGGACAGAAACAACTCAACAGGCCTTCTTAGATCTCAAATAGGCCATGTGTCCCACCATGATTTTGGCCCTTCCATATTTTACAAAAACCTTTTGTGATCAAATGTGATGCTTTAATGACTAGCATTGGAGCAATCTTATCGTAGGAAGATCGACGAATAGCCTTCATAAGCCAACAATTAAGTGGCAAGAATTTGGGACAATCCACTTATGAGAAATAAGTGATGGCCATCCTACATCTCGTAGACACTTGGAAACCATACTTGCTTAGATGACATTTTCAGATCCGAATTGACCGTCGTAGTCTGAAATACTTTTTAGAGAATTTTTTATCCTCTCCACAACAAAATAAATGGCTTACCAAAATGTTGGGTTATGACTATAATATAGTCTACAAGAAGGGTCGAGATAATGTTGTGTTCGATGCCTTGTCACAGTAATTTGAGGAGGACGACACCCTCTTATCCTTATCCTTTCCAATACCATCTTGGATTGAGGAGGCATGCAACGAATGGTTTTCCCATCCATCTCTTCCCCAACTAATCCAAAGGTTACAAGTAGATCCTAACCCCCCAGTGGGTTTCACTTGGTGGGAAGATATTATTTGATATAAGGATCATGTGGTTCTCTCCCTAACTCCACTCTCAAACCATGCATCATAGTGGAGTTGCACTCCTTACCCATCACACGACATTCAAGCTTTTAGAATACTTATGCTCGTGAACGTCGCTCTTTCTTTGGGAAGGGATGAAACATGACATTCTTACATTTGTAGTTGAATGTGATGTCTACCAATGCAACAAGGGGAAACTATGAAGACACCAGGAATCTTAGATCCCTTGCTGCTATCTACTTCTATATGGATGGATGTCTCCATGGATTCCAATACAGGTCTCCCTAAATCAGACAACAAATCTGTCATCATGGTGGTAATGGATCGACTCTCCAAATACACCCATTTTTTTGCCTTCTTTCACCTATTCACTCCAACTTTGGTGGTTCAAGTCTTCATGGATCAAAATTTCAAACTACATGGCATGCCTACTTCTATTATGTTTTCTCATGATCCCACCTTCACTAGCAATTTTTGGGAGGAGATGTTCAAGCTAAATGTCACACAACTCCAAATGAGTACAACATATCACCCCCAAACGGATGGTCAAATAGAAGTGGTAAACAAATGTTTGGAGACCTACCTGTGGTGCTTTGCTTCACACAGACATCATCAATGGATGCGGTGGTTACCTTTAGCAAAATGGTGGTATAATACTAATTATCATGAAGCAACCAAGATCACACTGTATGAGGTGGTGTATGTCAAACTCCCCCCTTCACCAAATTCTTATCTTCCAAGATCTTCCAAAGTGTAGGAAATTGATAAGTTGCTTCATAACCAAGTCGCCACTCTCACTTTTTTGAAGGATAATCTTCATCAAGGGAAAAATGGATGAAGCAACAAGTAGACCAACATTGCTTCGAAAGGTCTTTTCAAGTGGGTGACCAAGTTTTTCTTCAACTCCAGCCTTATAAGCAGACATCTCTCAAGGAAAATGGATTCCAACAATTAGCTCCAAAATTTTATGGGCCTTAGCAAGTGATTCAATGTATTAGCTTTGTCACCTACAAACTAGCCTTGCCAACAACTTCGAAATTCCACCTCGTCTTCCATGTCTCTTGCCTCAAGAAAGTCGTTTGGCACACTTGCAAGGTCCAGACCATACTGCCTAAATTGGACAAGGAAGGTTCTATTTGGCTCCAACTAGAAAGGGTCCTGGATTCACGAGACGGACATCTTCACAACCACACTATTAAGGAAGTCCTCATCCAATGGAAAGACACCTTACCAGAAGATGCGACATGCGAACAAACAATTGTTCTTCAAAAACTTCTACAACTCTAGTCTTGAGGACAAGGCTACTTCTGAAGGGCGAGGGCATGTTAGGGTCCGACCCTAACCCCTTTATTAATGTAATAAGCCCAAGGGGCCCGATAAGAGTCATGATTAGTTAGTTTAAAAAATAAAGTTTATAAGCATTGTAAGTAGTTGACCCATATTATAAAAAAGGGGCCACAATTAGTTATAATGAGCCATAGCTAATAAATTAAGTGGTTAACCCACATTATGCAAGGGACCACGAGTAGTTAGGATTTTGGGTCTCATGAAACTATATACTGTCGAAGATAGCAAGGGAAGTCTTGTGTTGTGTTGTGTAAATTGAGCTCTGCTCTACTGGAGGTTGCCCTCTCGAAGAGGCAAGTGAACAATATTGTTGCATATTTTAATAGAATATTTCCATTTTCTATCATCTCATTATGTTATTTTATGTGGTATCTCTGGCATATTTGGCACTTCTGATATTTTCTACAAGTCAAGCACACTACAATGTATCATTCCTATGTCCTAGATGGGGTCTCGTGCTGAATTCTAAGTTTTTCACATGGAATGTGTTGACCTATAAAAATAGAAAAACACCCATTATTAATGGTGTGTAGTCCCATTTTTCCTTCACAAGAGATAAAGCCATCTTTTGCACTTAGAGCCTGCTTAAATAGAGAGTTTTCTTGTCGGTTCCACTCTCTGCGAATATGTTGAAAATTAAGTGATCAAGATTTGTCTTTCAAGGCGACGATTATGTCCATATAGTGGCTTAAGAATAAGACCTACAAATGGTTTTCACCTATGACCCAATTGATGATACATTTAGAGTCACCAAAAACCTGAGGAGAGGTGATATGCAAAAGGGAGGAAAAATATAGGAGGGTCCAACATGCACAGATCTTAGCCTTAGTGTTTGTGCTAACACCAAAATTTGCCCAGATGTGGAAAGAGGAAGAACCTTAAAGATGGATATAAGCACCACCCCCACATTAAGAATCTTGTACAACAACTTAAAAAAGGCCACTATAATCAGAACTGGATTATAGAGGAAAGTTGAAAGGACAAGAATATTTGGATGGAGGGGGCCTCCAATAGTCATTGAAGAATCCAATAACCAGTGGCAAATATGAAATGTGGGTTAATAGAGAGGTCCTCAAAAATGTGTTTATTTCTGACCTTCCAAATGCCCTAGGCAATAAACACAAGTAGGAATCTATAGGGACCCATCATGTGATCCCACCATAGTAAACAAGGAGAAAAGACCAAAATCCAGCAAGTGGAAAGAGGATAAGACATCTAACCATAAATACCTAGAGAAAGAGCATTGGAAAAATAGGTGGTCAATTGTCTCAAACCCCTTATGACAAAGACAACATGAATTTGGGCCATAGAATCCCCTACATAACAAGTTATCCCAAGTGTGAATATGCTTCTCAAGTACAAGCCAGACAAAACACTTGACTTTTGTGGAAGAGACCAGTGCCATATTTTATTAGACCACCACTTATTCCTGTCATGTGAAGACATTAAAAGTAAAAACGTAGGCCAATTTGGCAGTGATCTGACCAATAGCTACTTTCTAGGACCATACAAAGGAATCTTTATCATGGGATATAAAGAGCCCATTGGAAGGCAAAACTTTGATGACAGAGTTACATTCAAAGGTCAAAGACCCATGTAAGCCCAAATCCAAAACATTTTTCCAATCACAGATTTGTTGAGCCTGTGTTTTGTAGCCCACGACATGACATAGCCTATGAACTCCTTTTGCATGCAAAGCAGTAACGAGTTCCAGGGAGAAGTATAAAATTGAGGAAACCCCTAAGAAATAACTCTTCTAAATAATAATGTGATGGTCATTTCCAACCTTCTAAGATATCCCTTTGAGTACCCATGGAAGGGCCAACATCAAACCTTTCCATAAAATGGACCAGAAAGTAAATATCTGGGAATTACCTGAATACAATGACTCCCAAAGAGGTCTGTTTTTTAGGTATTTCACATTAATTAAACCGCTCCATAATCTTGAGCTTGTAATCATATGCCAAATACTCTTCACAACAAGAGAAAGACCAAAATAGTATAGGATTTGGAAACCTCATCCACCATAATGTTTGGTAAGGGATAGCAAATCCCATTTGGCCAAGTGTAAAATTCTTCTAGACTTCTTCCCTATCCAAAGAAAATTAAACATAACCTAGCAGATCTTATTGATAATGGATTTTGGGATTTTTGAGAGAGTTAACCAATAAGCCAGTATACTCTCTAATATAGACTTTACCAGGATCATTCTTCCACCCAACAATAGCCATTTATAGCACCCTTTATTGATCCTTTCTAATCAATGTTATATTACATTGATAAGCATGTTTATTTTAGAATGGGGATTTTATAATTTAAGTTTAATTATCGATAATTATTAGGTGGATGGTAGGGATTTAATATTCTATAATATTTTAGATCAAGGATCCATATTTACTTTAAAAATAGCTATTCCCTTTCTGCCTTTTTTTTTTTGCAGGGTAAATATTATATTGCCTTCAAAACTCGAAAACACATGGATATACTAGATATGCTAGGTTAGTCTTTCACTAAAGAGACTAAACCATAGCTAAAAGTGCACTCTTAATAGAGAGGCATAGGAAATCATAATTAACAAAAGACTAAATATATAATACATATACTAAAAAATGGGCTAGATTGGCCTAAAGAGTGAACTAGAGAGCCATAATGCAAAATAAATCGAAGCATAACAAGACTAAGTTGAGGGATTAGAGTCAATAGTGGTGACCTAAATAGGGTCATGAATGTTACCAAGAGTGTTGCTTGTCGAGAGAGAAATTCCATGATGTTGCTTAATGTGGCCCAAACATTGATCTATGTCTCTCAAGTGGCAATGAAGGTGCTCTAAAGCGTGTAGGATGTCGATCTCATTCTCAAAGTGATCCATTAGAATTATACCAAGGAGAAAGTTCAAATGCCAATAGAGATTGATGGTGTACATGTACTAGTTAAAGTGGCCTTGGGTATGACCAACATTTGGCACCCAATAAGCTAGATAAGAAAGAAGCTTTATATTAAAAATCGCTCAAATGCCCCTTCACGTTCCATACGAGCTAACTCCTCCTAGATGGGCATTGGGGTAAGATCTCGAAACCTAGCAGCTAATTCGTGTAGTCAATGGTGTGCACATGTGTGCCCTTGAGAGGCTTTCTCTTGACAGTAGGCTACCCCTTAGCATATGCATGCTCATTGATGAGGCATATTGAAAGGCAAGATAGGGATACAAAAGTAGGATGTCAAGAAGAAGAGAGGATAAGTAATGGACACAAGGGAAAGTGCCACGCAAGGAGTGATAGGGGCTTGATAGCAGAAATTTGAATGAAACCATAAGTTAAAGACTAGAAAGGTAGTCAACCTATCATGGAAAAGCAAAAAGGACATGAGAGTGGATGAGGAAAAATGTTGAACCTACCAAGGAAATTGACAAAAAGAAACAACAACCCATAAGTGAAGGACCAGAGTAAGAATACAAAGCGTCAATAGCGGACTAGGAATAATACAATGGGTGATTGGAAAAATGCAATATAGAGAGGTGACAATAGGAAATTTAATACCATAAGTAGAAATCCAATAGAGAGGAGAGGTTAAACTAGAGATTGTCAAAGAGACATATGTTACAATGGTCCAATACCTATTGGGGCTAGTTTCCAGCATGCAGTAGAACCTTGTGTCATGATCCACAATGTGTGCCCCTGCATGCACACTAGATGAGTAGAGAAAGGGAAACAACAAAATCAGGCCAATAATCTAGGAGGCAAAATGGAAAGCCCCACTAAAACTCTAGAGGAGGAGGGGAACCTGACTAATTATAAAGCCACCTAATAGAACTTAAATTGGAGAGATAGGGCCTGACCTGAAATGACAAAAGTGTGCCAGCAAATAACTTAGTTCTTGCTAACTAGAGTCAAAGAGAGAATAGGGGAATGAATACCTTGTCGCTTCAAATGAGGGAATTACCACTAGAATGACGGCCATGGGTATACTTGTATGGAACTAGTCACCACACAAGCAGGGACATGACAATCTTGGTGAGACGGCGGCACTTGAACGTTGTAGTAATGCATAGGCTTGGGATCGATGAGCCTGTGTATAACTCACCTCAAGCAATATTGTTGGAAAGTGTCTATCATAAAACTTATTGTGGGGGTGTGATGCCACATCTCTCAACCACTTGGCTAGATTGGGCGGTGGCAACTCGCCTGCCTATCCCCCCATCCCCCTCCCCTTTTGCATTAGAAACACCCAATCCAGGACCCTTTTATGCTCTTTTAATTAAATTGATTAATTAAAAAAATGTCATATGAACATGAGTTATGGTTTTTTGGGCATGCGATATTACTAAGCAATGGTATTGTAACAAAGTCTATTTATAGATTAAGAATCTCCATAATAAAATGGAGGTGAATATTTATAATTAAAAGATTCACTACATGTTTTTTTAAGTATGTATGTAATATATTAATTGTTTTTGTAATTAATAATAATAATTAAATAAAAAATATATTTTAATTATATTTATTGATGTTTTTTTAATTCTCGAAATATAAGATGTATTATTAAATACATGTGTTAAATATTACATTAATATATTAATATAATGTAAATTGTTTCTACTATATTAAAAAATATTATATTTTTATCATTACCTTAACATTTTTATTTTTATTTTTAAATGTGGTTCACAGTCACAAGAGATCAGTGACCACTACGTCCATGAAATATTTGTACCAGGCAAATCCACCCAAAAGGATCACTTCCTGTCGGCTCAATCACAGAGCCTGACCTGAGAAAGTTGAGAGAATTGAACCCATGACCTCTCAACAACAAAGGTGTTGTAATAACAAAGGTGCTTTAACAACAAAGAATCAACCATTTGAGCTAACCCTCGAGCTTATTAAAAGTGAATATTACATTAACACCATATTAGTATAGTGCATATTTGTTTCGACATTTGTATAAAGTGAATGCACTTATTTGCTTGTTTAATGTATTTAGTTCATTGTTCTATATTTAAAAAGTTTTTCTTGATTTCTAAATAAGTGTGTTTGCAATACAAATAAATATGAATAACGAGTTAATTTTTTATTGAAATATATATTTGTGTGTGTGTGTTGAGAGGTGCTCTCCAACTTAGTGTGGAAGAGATGGTGTATGGTTATGTTATGTTATATAATTAATTTGAATTAGTCAAATTACATTAAAAAAAAAAAAAAAAAAAAAAAAAAAAAAAAATTAATTATTAATAATTAAACCAACATAGCCTTCATCTTAACTCTGGATCTATCAAGTGTTGAGATGGATCAAATATGTTGAGGTGCCAACATTCCTCAAGTTTTGCACTCAAAAAAGAGTCTTGCACCTTGAGAGATTTGATCCTGCTCGACGCTTGATAAATCCAGAGTTAAGATGGATCTAGTATATATTTAAAAGGGAGATTATCTTCTCTCTCGCCCCAAGGGCGAGAGTGAGGATCAATACAACAATATTTATAGGCACATAACCATTACACCAATATTTCTCATCATCATGTCACTTGCAAGGAATTGAACATGGGTGTGGATATAACAACCATACTTCCCAACAATCCAAGCTAACCCCAATTGACAACCATTAAAAATAGGAAAGTTATTATTAGGGATTGAGACCAAAATGACAACGATAAATAGGAATTTGAAATGCTTTGGATCCTCTTTTGGAACTATCATGAGTTTCCATGGCATAAAGGTTCTATGTTAAGTTGGATCCCAAGTGAAATTGATATTGTTTTCTTAGTTGAAACTTGGGAACGCGAGGATTCTAAGGTCCCCCACATAGATGGATTCATTCTATGGTCAACATTGAACTACACACACACACACATAAAAAAATTCCTATTTATCACTCTCATTTTGGTCTCTATTCCTAATAATAGTTTTCCCAATTCTAATGATTATCCATTCATATACATACACAATTAAGTAATAAAGTTATAATTATACATGCAAGAATTGAGTTTGGATGGGGGTGACAATAATCATTCCTCTTCACCATCTAAGATAAATTCAGTCGACAATAACTATGTATATATTAAACTCTAAGCTTATTTCGACCTCTAAGAATCTCCTCTTTTCATTTAAAAGTTTCTTATTAATTGTTGAGTTAGCACTTAAAGAAGGTGTAATATATAAGCTCGAAGGGGTTGGATCCAATGGTGAAAAGCAAGGATCTTTTCACCATTAGGCAATGTCCATGAGGACACCTTGAGGTAGTGGTTGAACATGTGGTTGCACCTAGAGATATCAAATTTAATGGTCTCATGAGCCGTACATACATAAATGAATCAAAGCCCACCCACATGTCCTTCTTTTGAAAAAGCCTTGGATTAAATAATGAAAAGTGAGGAGTTTTTCATCATTATGCAAGGGTTAATTCTTGTAAGAGTCGCATACTTGGCAAGCCATGGGTACACCTTGAGGTAGTGGTAAAATGTGTGGTTGCACCCAAAGAGATTATAATAATGGTCTCATGACCTTCACACAAATTAGTGGATCAAAGCTCATCCTGGTGTCCTTATTTTATTTTCCTTTGCATTAGGAGTTTGATGGAAATGGTAGCCAGGTTGCATGTTGCAACAACCCTCACCTTTAATCAACTACCATGTGCTGTACTATTGATACCTAGAGACATGCTAACGTAATGAAGGAGGTTAATGACTGGATAAGGTTTGTGGATATAGGACATTGCCCTTAAGCGAAGCTCCAACCAAATGACAAGGGAAAGGCTAAAGAAAATAATGAAAAGAGTACAATAAATTATTGCCATGAAGAAGTGGTTTGTCCTACACCTTCAACTTTCCATGATGGTAAAACCTTTCAATTATATATCACCCTAGCCATGGCAAGCATGCATGATCGTCATGATCATCTCTTCTAAGCATGAGGTTCTAGTTATTATAGTCCTAGCTATGGTCCCACGAGCCTCCCAAAGAGGTAAAGCCCCAATCTACTTGACAAGGGTTGAGATGGATGTCATTGTACTAGTTTCAACCTTTGGTCAGACCATGTTTCCAAGCATCTGACACTTCATCAAAGCTATAGAGGAGGATGTCAAAATTAAGAGGGCATATCGCGAGGATGATGATGTGAACTAGTTGGTGTAAGATTTTCTCTCTGACCTTTTCTCAAGTTGCACTTTTGAAACTAAGTTATACTAGACATAAAGAACTTTACTAGAAAATGAAATTGTTTGTGACTATGCTTTCCTCTCCCAGTGAATCAACAAGTAAGAACATCAGTAGAAAACAATGAACTGAAAAGAAAGAGCAAATGTTGTTTGGGATTTGCATCCAGATAAGGCTCCTAGTCTAAATGGGTTCCCTATTTCCTTCTATAAAAACAATTGGACCATTATTAAAAAAGATTTGATTAGAATGATAAGAAATGTTTTTGGGAAATTCAAGGTTGGAGGATTCACAAACTCTTCCTTCCTAGCTCTTGTTCCAAAAGAGTCAAATGCTAACTCCTTTAGTAGATTCAGGCCTATTTCTTTGTGTAACTCCTCCTACAAAATCACAACAAAAATCCTAGCAAACAGAATCAAAGTACTGCTTCCAGAAATAATATCAGAAAACCAAGGAGGATTTGTCCCAAAAATACAAATTCTAGACAACATTCTAATATTGTGGGAAGCTTTGCACTCTATCCTAATGAAAAAAGAAAAATAAATGATTGTCAAGCTTGACATGGCTATTGCATTTGATAGGGTCAACCTAGGTTTTTTCGCAGCTGTCCTACAGAGATTTGGTTTCTCAAAAAAGGCAATAGATATAATAAAAGCCTTATTGTGGGTCCTTGGATTGCACCATTGATCAATGGAAGACCAAATGAATATTTTCAGAGTTCAAGGGGGCTATGACAAGGTTGTCCTCTCTCTCCTTTATTATACATTATAATGGTGGACTCCCTGAGCAGAAGTCTTGAGAAATGCAGATAATATAGGACTATCACAGGATTCTCAATCTCTCTTGAAGTAAAAAGTACACCACTCCCTATTTGCAAATGACACTTCGATTATGGGAGGGGCCTCCCGCATAATGGCAAGAAGAATAAAAAAGGTACTAAACAGTTTTTTGGAAGCCTCCGAAGGGCTTCCAAATAATCAGAAATGCAGAATCTATGGATGGAATACTCCATCTTGCACTCTCCAAAAAATATCAAAAATTTTGGAAATTCCATTTCAAGAGAAGTGGAGCCACTTCCAATATCTTGGACTACCGATCTCAAAAGAAAATTTGAAGACCAACATATGGAATAAGTACATTGAGAAAATGAAACAAAAAGTGCAGAACTGGGGCATGATCTGGCTCAATATGGCAGGAAGGGTGGTATTAATAAAGGTCCTACTCTCCCAATCTATCAGTATGTTGCAATACTAGCCCCGGCAAGTATACACAAACAAATTGAGCTAGTAATCAGGGGGTTCCTATGGCAAGGAGGTAAAGTGGAGACAAAGAAGCACAACCTTGTGAAATGAGATGAAGTAACTCAGCCCTATGATAAAGGTGGGTTGGCAATAAGACTACCAAGAATAACGATCTTGGCTTTAGGAGCAAAAATAACATGGAGACTTATAATAGGAGAGAGCAACTGGTGGAAGCAAATCCTAGAAGCAAAATACATGAACCACAATAGAATCCTCTTATTGAGAAAAGGTTATCCAATCAGGCCCTACTCCCAGGGAGGGAATCTGATTAAAAAAATTGTTTCCCTCATCAAAGAAAACTCTTCTAAGATACCTAGAAATGGTAAATCCATTAAAATATGGAAGGATAGAATAATGGGAAATCAGCCCCTAGCCTGTCAAGAAAATCTTCAGGATCTAAGACGATGGATGAAAACAAAAGGAATCACTACATTGGATGATATATCTCTTTGGAGAGATGGAGAATTGGGAGATTGGAGGATCCCCATCCTCCCTCAGTGGAAGTCCCTAATCTCATACCTTAAGGGGGCTGCTCCGCTAAGTATAGATTCAAAAGATTCCCTTTGTTGGGATCCTGATGGAGGAGAATTTTCAGTCAAATCAGAATATGCCACTTTACATCAGTATGAAAATCGAGACTGGGGATACTGGAGGGTGGCATGGAAAATCGAAACACTGCCAAAAATCAGAATTTTCATGTGGACGCTACTCAAAGGCAAAATACTGACCGTTGATAATCTTAAAAAGAAAGGATATGAATGCCCATGGCGCTGTGCTATGTGTCATGAAAGTGAATAAAATATCCAACATCTTTTCGTGGAATGCCCCTTTGTCAGGGACTATCGGAAAGGGCTTATTAGTCCCTTGGAGGTTATCATCCAACATTCACTACCTTACCATGAACTTCTATCAACCTGGGGAAAAATATATCCATATTCCTTCAAAAAACAAGAAACAATAACAATATATTGGCTGAGTTTGCCCTCATTTATGTGTTGGCAAATTTGGATAGCAAGAAATCAGAGGATCTTTAAAGATAGCACTCCAAATACCCGAACAGTCATGGCCAAAACTTGGAGCATGTCATCTAAGTTCATCAACTCTAAAGGAGTTAAAGTAATTGATGTCCAACAACTACAACATGAGGAAAGAGTCTCGACTGAATTCACAATGAGCAAGCAATAAAAAATACACATCAACAAATCTCCTAATAATATGTAGAATTAGAAAATAACAATGAAACAAGAGGAGTTGAAAACATGGACATAAAATCTAAATAGGCCCTGCTTACTATTTGATGGTGCTTCAAAGTCCAACCTAGGCAAGGTTGGAGCGAGAGGTGTACTTTTTGACCCAGGACGAAAAATCCTATTACTTATGAATGGGGATTAGGAGAACTATCCAACAACAGGGCAGAAGCATATGGCCTCCTGTTGGGAACGAAAATCCTAAGGCGGCGAAGTATGAAGAATCCGGTCATAATGGGGGACTCTTCAATAATAATCCATTCGATGGTGGAAAGAAGAAGCCCCAAGAACAAGGCCCTGAGACAAATAACAAAAAGGGTGGGAAAAAAACTTGTTGTTTCTAGGTGAAGTCACCTTCAAGCATATTCTTAGAGAAAATAATCGTACCGCTGACATGCAGGTGAATCTGGCTGTCAACCGTCCTATGGGAGAATCTAGAATTGATAATGTGATTGCTCAAAACCGATTCCATAGGAACTCCTGCCACAATGTGCAAAGAATAGCAATCAAAGAGGGAACATCAAGGTGGGAAACAATCACTTCGGCTCGAATGAGTAGATATCAAAAGATCAGGAAATCAAAGGAAATCCCCAAGAACAGACATGACAGTTAGTCTTCAGCTAACAAGTGATTGGCAGCTACTCAAACTTCCCGTGAAATGCAAATTTTCTCTTCTTTGAGGAGGCAAGCTGCGCAGCTATATATTCTCCCCTCCGTTCATCTTATTTTATCTATGTCAGCTCTGCCCTCCCTCTCCTTTCCCTCAGTCTCAATAGTAATTATCTCTTTTCAAGTAGTCATAGTTGCGCCCCTTTGAGGATTGAGCTTATCTGCTCTGATCTCACCTTGCCTTATTACTTCGTGCAACTTTGGTGGTTATTTCTGTGTTCCATTTGCCTCTGCACTGCTCTAGTGTCCACCACCTTCGCACAGCCCTGGAGACGTCTACAATCTTTTTGCCTTCGTGCAGCTCTGGTGCCCCTGCTACCGCGCAACTCCTATTTCCCCTGCCTCCATGCAGTTCCTATTGCCCCTTCCACCGTGAAACTTTGGTGGCCCTCGCCTCCCAGTTTCTTCTGCGTTCACACAACTCTTATCGCTTCTGCTTTCGGTGCCCAGTCTCCCTTCCGACAATTGTGGGTCTTCACGGGACTATCTAGTGACTGCTTTTGTCCTTCTCTCTATTTCCTATTTTCCCATCTCTGATTTGTTGGATTGATCGCCCTCTCCCTCCCAGAAATATGGATCAGAATCCACTTGCAAATGTCCCAAAGTGTGAAAACTGTACAGTTTGTCGAGCAAACAAATTCATGATTGAGCAAGTCAAAGAAACGGTCAAAGACTACAAATATGAAGCAAAATTTAAGAATTCCTTTCTAAAGAGACAAATAGAATAACATAGGAAAGAAATGTTTGCGCTAAAACACAAATGCAGGTATTTGGAAGAAACGATCAATTATCTAAAGAGCTTACTTATTACTCAGATCGGAGAAAACTCCAACGTTCAGAGCAACAAGAACTGGCCTCAGCCCCATCAGGAACCCTCAGCCAACAAAATGTATTTGTAATTGCCTCAATCATTCCAGTACTATTAAGTATTTCCGCTAACTAGCTCCTTATGTTATGTAGGTGTAAATTGTTGTTGAATCAGTATGTAAGTATTTATAAGGATAGTGCGATTAGTAATCTCAGAAACAAAAGGGGAGGAGCTTGGAAGATAAGGACTGTTAGTCCTTTATTTCTCTTTCAGGATGCCCTCACCCATTTTGGCTTGATGTAATGGGAGCATGTCTCCCTTCTTTTATTTTTTTTGAAATAGAAAACCAGTAACCAACTTTGTTAAAAAAAAATAGAAACCTAAAAATGCAATACTCGGGGGCAATAGAAAGTTTAAAATAAAAATAATATAAAAAAACATAAATATAAATATAAATAAATAAACTAAAATGAATGAATGAATAAAAAATTTACAATAATAAATAATATAAAATAAATAGCTCTGCTTGGGGTAGATTCAATTGGCAATGGTCCATGGAAATGAGTCTCGTCAACTAGAGCTTGGGTTCAAATCATGTGTTATCCCCCAATCGGGGTGAAAAGTTGACATGATGAAGATGAGTCCTACCAAGCTTACAAATAAATAAATAAATATGATCATATTTTAAACAAGGTATTAGAACTCAAAGTTTTATATATAATAATTAAAAGAAAGATAAACAAAATTAAAATTAAAATTAAATAAATAAAATGAAAAATAAAAATAAAATAGACAAAAAATAAAGTAAATAAAAATCATATTCACTGGACCTTCTTTTAATCTCTATGGCCTCCCTAAACTTTTGGTGATGAAAATGATCAACCCTTGCAATGACCCGAGCTTCTTCAATGTAGATGTGATGGTTTTTCTTATCCACATGTTCAACTAAGGCTGAGGAGCGGGTTCTTCCATGTTTGATGTTAGTTGTGTGCTCATGAATCCTTTGATTTATTAAGCGACCAATTTCACCAATGTAGGGGGGTCCCGCAAGCACATGGGATAACATAAACACCTTTCATATTCTTGGGGCAATTGGGTCTTTTACAGACCTTAAGGGGCTTCAAATTGTGTTTAGGGGCGTAAAGGTTCAAGTAACCTTATGTTTCCTCAGGATCCTAGCAATCTTGTCAGTGGTCCCTTGGATAAAAGGAAGATGCACAACTGAAATCCGATCTTTGGGGTCTTTTTTAATAGCATAACATTTACTAGCTTTGAGGAAAGATTTAAGACCTTGGTGCCTACTATATCCATTATTATTGAAGACATTAAGGAGATGATCTTTTCCATCATTTAGGTGGTTTTTATCAGAAATTCTTATTGCACGAGTAGCTAAAGTGTTGAGAACACACAACTTTTGAGTAGGGAAATGATGTGACTTAGCATTAAGATACTGCTCTGAATGTGTTTTCTTATGAAATACTTGGTGGGAGAAAGAACCATCATTCTTCTTGGTAATAATAATGTAAAGGAAAGGCAAACTACCATCGACTTCACATTCCATAGTAAACTTTATGGAATGTGAAGTCGATGGTAGCTTGTCTTTCCTTGACGGTTCTTTCTCTCACCAGGTATTTCAGAAGAAAACACATACAAAGCAATATCTTTATGCTAAGTCACATCATTTCCCTGCTCAAAAGTTGGGCATTCTCAACACTTTAGCTACTCGTGTGATAAGAATTTCTAATGAAAATCACTTGATTGATGAGAAAGCTCATATCCTTAATGTCTTCAATAATCATGGATATAGTAGGCACCAAGGTCTTAAAACTTTCCTTAAAGCTAGAAAAGGTTCTACTATTAAGAAAGACCCCAAAGATTGGATTTCAGTTGTGCACCTTCCTTTTATCCAAGGGACCACTAACAAGATTGCTAGGATCCTGAGGAAACATAAAGTTCCTTCAACCTTTACGCCCCTAAACACAATTAAGAGCTCCTTAAGATCTGTAAAAGACCATGTTGACCCGAAGAATATGAAAGGTGTTTATGTTATCCCATGTTCTTGCATGACTCCCTACATTGGTGAAACTGGTCGCTCAATAAATCAGAGGATTCATGAGCACGTAACTGACATCAAACATGAAAGGACCTGCTCCTCAGCCTTAATTGATGTAATGTCCCTTCCTAAATTATTTTGGAACATGATTTATTTCTACATTTTGGGGCCAATTTTAGAGGAGATGGGGCCCATTCGATTTTATTAGGAGACTTATGAGTTAGAAGTAAGTTATTTTGGTTTTGTTCACATAAGGAAAATAAGCACTTCCTAAGCCAATAATTTGAATTGCATGAGAGGGAAAATCGATGGCTTAGTGACAGACCCACGAAGGAGAGAAAATGGAGGGAAAAAGACTATGAAATCTATAAAAGGAAAGCAACACTCCTCATTTCATCATTCTTGGCTTACTGAATTTGATTATGTAGCTCGAGTTGTTTAACCGGGTCACTTGTTGTTTAGCAAGAGTTTTCTAAGCGGAGAACTCACCCTTTCTTTGGGGGAATTCGAGTGCCACCCTAGAGAGGTTCATCCATTTTCGTCCGAAGGAGATTTGTAGAGAAATTTCCAGCATTTGTATACAGTTCGCCCCAACATTTCATATTTCTGGAGGACACAGTAGTGTGTCTAGTGTGACCATTGTAGCATTCTACTGGAGGAATATTTCTTGCCAGGAGAAATAAGAGAAGTATTGGTGGAGTTGATTGCTACATTTTCGGAGTGCTTGAGGAGGATTTTTCTAGTGTATTGGCGGACATTGTGCTTCAGCACATTTAGAGGGTGTAGGGCCTTTTGGGGGTCGAATTTGGAAGATCAAAACCAGACCAAACCATTTCTGGGTTATTCTGGGTTTTCTACAAGGACCCCATGTATAAATTTTTAGAATTTTCTATGCACTAGAGGTGGGGTTTTCAGCCATATTTTTGCAGCATACAACGTAGAATTGCTATTGATTGCACAATGCCTTCGGAGGCCGAATTTGGAAGGTCAAAATCCGACCAAACCATTTCTGGGTTTTTCTAGGTTTTAGACAAGGATCCTAGATTTAAAGTTTCAGAATTTTCTGAGCACCAGAAGTGGGGTTTTCAGCCATATCTTTGTAGGAGACAATGCATAATTGCTCGGGATTACATAGTGCCTTTGGGAGTCGATTTTGGGAGGTCAAAATCAGGCCAAACCATTTTTGGGTTTTTGTGGGTTTTGGTCAAGGAGCTTGGGGCTGAATTTGTAACATTTTTTGAGTAGCGTAAGTGAGGTTTCTTGCAGTTCCTTTCTAGCTAGCAATGTAGTTTCTAGACATCGCAGAGCATTAGAGGAGCAGACATTTTCCAGTACTTGATATCATTGTCTCATCACCTAGATTCTGTCATGCTTGCCATTGAGGCAAGCCCAAGTGCATTCATCCATACTATTGTACTGCTCCATTGGTTAATAAAATGACTAAGTTGATTCTTACTTATGGAGTTTTGTTTTTATTTCCTATGTCACAAATCGATTTTGTTTTGCATATCACTATTTATTTAAGTTTGGAACATTACAACCGAACATGCAGATAAGACAAAACATCACATTTGCATTGAAGAAGCTCGACCCATTGCAAAGGTTGATCATTCTCATCACCGTAAGTTTAGGGAGACCATATAGATTGAAAGAAGACTTAGTAATTTGAATAGAGATGATGACTATAAACTTAGTAGTTGTTGGGTCCTTGCCCTTACCTCCCTATGATTTTTATTTACTTTATTTTTATTTAATTTAATTTATTTGTATTTTAATTCT
>APFE030897363.1:206924-269851 GCA_000404065.3 Pinus taeda | reverse complement strand
GGTATTCATAATTAAAGTTTATTAACCTCCTACCATTTGATTATATCGAGAACTTTTGAAATCACTAATTCACTCATTATTGACCTTGATTTTAATTTGACCATCTTTTATTTCATTGTTTTATTATTATTATTTAATTTATTAAATCAAGGGTCTTTTCCTAGTTGTTAGAACTAGCCGTTATAATTTTCTCTACATCAATCTCTTGCTATTTAATCTAATGCTTAGATCTGATTCTCCATCTTGCTCCTGATAATGAACCACACTGGATGGTTCAAAACGTGTCAACAAATGAATTTTGGTGTGATCATCACCGAAAATTTTCTTTAATCAATATTGTCTTTCTTTACAAACAATCCTTTCAAGCCAACGAATATTAGCTCGAGTGCAGAGAGGGGCCACAACCTGGTAGGCAATGATTACCTCTTGGCCCTAAGTCTAAGCGCGCGATCAACTGGACTAGCCACACTCACTCATGCCATGACAATCACAACCTTGTTGTCTCGACATGGTGTACCAATCAACCAAACAAACAATGTAATTCCCATATAAGCCCCTGTTGATTTTCTAATGCTAATTATAAAAGCACAATTTTTTGTAACTGATAATAACTTCCAACAATATATGATATTACTTTAACACACTCCATAACATCATTAAGTAATTACACTCAAAAAATTCAATGGTCAAACATTGATTGTCTCGGAAATTTAACTCCTCAGAAACTTCAGCCTCTTCCTCAAACTACTTTTCATGTGTGTGTGTGTGTGTGTGAAAGAGATAGAAATGTAAGTGATGAGTGTTTATTTTTATAGTGATTTTCGGGTGCCTAAGAGACACGTCTCTTTGCAAATTAAATTTATTTTTCTTTCTTCTAATCTAAAATTTATTTTTCCTTTCTCTTAACTTGTGTAGTTGGGGAATACCTCTCGCAACTACCCAAAAATCAACAACCCCCATTATACCATCCCTGTAATTCCAACCTCACAGACTTTGCAGGAGCTACTAGAATGTTTCGTCAACCTACAGATATGGTGCACCCTTCCTTTCCACAATACTTGAGAACTAAGAGCACCTCCTGTGTGCCTGAATGGGGAATAGAAGAGGGTTAAGCCCAAGCAACAAAAGTAAACCCAGGCCACAAGAGGGCGAAAACTAAGAGAGGGGGTAGATGATATGCAACCAAATAACTTGGAAGGAACACAACAGAAACAAGTTGCATAGAAAGAGCCAGATAGGCTCATTAGAGGCTTAATTCAATAATACAACATAAAACCTATAAATGCCTTGCAATTGACCAATATGAAACAACTGAGCCAAAGTAACCAGACACATAATTACCTTAAATTTCAGCTTGTAGAAAAGGTGGGTGCCTAGCCACGAACCAAAACCAGAATGAGAAACTTGTAGAGTACCCCAGTCCAAGCCAGACAATGTGTAAACGTGAAAATGCTTCCTCAAATAGGAATCCCTGCGTTGGTGAGTGACCTTGTAGTTGGCTAGACTGTAAGCATTCATAATAAGGAAAGTGTTGTGTGTGGGAAGCTTATCTATCCAAAGGCTCCTGTCTTTTCTCTCCAAATTGAAAAGTTTGCTAAAGACTTCCACTCTTTCTCATAATTGTTAAGAATAAAACTAAAGGTCAGGCTCGTAGGGTTGCCTGTAAAGCTCTCCTACAACCTTTGAATAACCCAAGCAATTCACCATCACATACAACTAGGGAGAAGGGTTGAGATATAATGTGAGGGTATAGGAATTATTAAGATCATTAACACCACACATGTGGTGCATTGGGGGGGAGGGGCATGCCATGCCATGCCGACCCCCTCCTTAAGAGTCACGGGAGTCGATGGAGTGGCGAGTGCACCTCACCCCCTCCCCCTGAGCTCCCCTACACTTTGATCATCCACCCCATCAGTGTTATTTTGAATTAATTTGCAATAATAATAAAATAAAACTATTCATTTTTTTATATTTTATTTTTAACAATAATAAAATCAAACTATTAAAAATAAAATGAAATAGTCTCTAGTTTATATAAAATGACATTTTTATTTTTAAGTTTAGGTTGTATTACCTTATAAAATCAAAAGAAACAAGTACATTCGTTACACAACATCAACATATCTAGCCTTGAGTGGATGTTCTCAATCTGCCCAATAGGAAACTAGATATTTGACCACCTCCTTATGGAATAATTGGTCAAAAATTCGAGTATCAACATTACAAGCATAACTAAACTATCTATATGTGCACTTAAAAAACAAAAACTCGAAGTAAACATGTAAACTCAAGTATCTAAAGAAGTGCCTAAAGCTATGTCTCTAGCACTTGATCCCGCAAGGGCATGAGACTTAGGTTTACACTGGAAATGAAACTCAATGTGAGCAATCCTCTCTTCAATCATGTATAGGTGATAGTTTGATTACATTGATATATTTTCACATCCTCTAACCTGACAAAGATGTTGTATCTCTCAGCTCATTTATCCATCAATATTCTGCACAACAGTCTTCATCTTCCAATATAATGTTAATGCTCCAAAATAGTGCTTCATTCATCCTTAGGTGTTCCCTAGGTCGAGAATCCACATGGTTGTCTTCTAGGATTTCAAAATCTGAGGAGAGTTATCTTTCTTGAACAATGTGAGTCTCTAAATTATGGATTTCATTTTGGTATTGAGGGAAACTGTTGCTTAATAGATATCAGTAGCCTCCTGGGCCTATTGTTGGGCTCTAATGCGGCCTTGGGGGTTGCGGCCCCCTCCCCCTCTCTTGTTGCACATTCTCTGGTGCTCCATTTTCCACCAACAATACTAGCCACTTGTATTGATACTTGTTGGGTTTAACAGCAAGTAAGGGGACATGCAACTAACAGACTTGGTATGATTTGAATCGTTGGATCTAAACCCACCCTCAGACTTCCAACATAGACTGTAGAGAGAAAAATAGCATGAGAGGAGGAGATGATGCCTATCCACAGAAAATCCCCAAACAAGACTGGCTATTGACATATGCTTAGTAGGGTTATTAAAGGTAATGCTAGATGATCCCTTCCCTTTATAAACCAACTGGCCAAAAATATCCAAAAATGATGCAAACCCATAAAATCCCAAACATAGCTCAACAAAGATTGACTATAATAAACACCACCAGGTGCACTGATGGAGACAATAGACGCATGCATGACATCGACGTTTTTAACCCATAAGATATTCAAACCATTGCATAAATAACATTGAGTCTTTTGACAAGTAAAACAATTTTTAAAGTTATACCAAATTAAATGCAGAGAATAATCCTTAAGGTTTGAAAACATCAAGAAGAGGTGTACAAGTACCCTATTAATGCATGTGAGTGGAGAGGTACTCGGTTATTCTGCCATGCAAGCCATAAACCAATGACTCTCTTGCCCCTCATTACAAAAACCATAAAAAGTTCCTCTCTAAACCAAACCTCGCTACCTTTTTGCCAAAGTTTTTGCCAAATTCTTTCCTAAATTCTCTTGTGAGGCAAAGACACAACTCCCTGATGCTCCAAATAACCAAACTAGGCCTCATTAATTCTTGGCTTTGCCACACCATTGGAATTCATGTTAAGGACAAGAATTAAATTGACATCCAACTACATGTGGGGGGCAACAATGCCACCCCCAACATTAATGTGGCTCGTAAATCCAAGGTGGCCGACACATCCCCCCTAAATCCCTTGGTTTCTTAGAATTTATCCCCATCGAGGGAATATAAAATGCATAGTTTTAAAACTTAGACTCAGATTCAGAATCAGTGGAGGGTCAACTCCAACTCGATATCGACTCGGCCTAGTTGATTTCAATGACTCGGTCGTTATAATATATATATAAATATATATATATATATATATATATATATTATATATAATATATATATATATATATATATATATATATATATATATATATATATATATATATATATATATATATATATATATATTTGTTTTTTTATAAACATATTTAAAGATTTTCATTCATGTTTCCAAACTCAAAGCATTAGAATATAGAGAGAAGACAACATATATTCAAAGTATGCTCATGAATATATCTAATATATCAAAATGACACTCAATGCACTCTCCAATACATGTAATATATAGAGATCATAACAAAATCACATAACCAAGGAGGCTCTAAATGTTAATGCCCTCTACAACAAAACATCACTAGTCACTATTGTTAGACAAGGCAAGATCATCTAGCTTAGACTCTGAATCAAAGTTAGGCAGGGAAACCCATGGCTCCTCCTCTTCATCAAGATCTTCAACTGCAACTGTATAAGTAGTAGCACTAGCAGTAGCTGCATGTTGAGATAGAAGAGTTGTGCCTGCGTTGTGGCTGAGTAGAGGAAGTCCCTGCAGCTGGAGGACTTGGGGATGGTACTAGTGGATCCGCATTTAACTGAACAGTCTATAATGCATCCATCTCTAAATCAAAACCAAAACCAAAACCAACATCCTCATCAGGGTCAAACTTTGTTGGTTGAGTCTCCACTACCTAATCTAAGGATGGATCAATGTCTTCCAACACAGTGGGATCTGTATCAAGCCTTTTGTTCAACAATAGGTTGCGTCTTAACCTGAGGTTGTATTGAATGAAGACTAGATCATTTAACCAGTTTTGTTCTAAATAGTTTCTCTTCTTCATGTAAACCCTCTCAAAGACAGACTAATTGCACTCACACCTAGAAACACTGCAAGTTTGACTCAAAATACGAATTGAGAACTTCTGCAATTGAGGACACTTGCTACCAAATGCCTCCCACCATTGTGCTGCAAAAAATGTAGTTGTGTAATGAGTTAGTTCAACAAATTATATCCAAATTTCAAATTATAAACAATTTAACAAAATAAGAATTTGAATATTGAAATTGTTTCCCTGGCTTATTTGCTTCCCTTGCAATCATTATTAGGTTCTTGCCAAAGGTACTTGTGGCTCTACTGAAACAAGTGATTTGTTGATGTATCTCCAATTGCTTACTCTCATTAGGGACAGTGCATTCAAGGCACTCAATCAATCAATCTCTCACATCCCAAATCAAAGCTTCTCCCACTAGAGCTTTAGAATGATACCTTGGGTTCAGAAAAAACCCAGTTGCATGTATAGGGCGATGGAGTTGATTGTTCCATCTTTGATGAGTGATTTCCCAAATGAGCCCATACTTAGCCACTCTATCCTTGTATGTTGCCCTTATTTGCTCCTTTTCATGATCCATAACCTCATAAATGAAACCCATAACCAGTCTTTTGCCATCCACCAACCACAACACCTTAACTAGTGGCTCAACAACTTTCACAACTCTGCTGCCTTTTTCCAAAATATGTCTTCATTAACTTTCTTTCTTACATCTTTGCCATCCTGTTTGCGAGCCCATTAACATCCATTCCATTCATCACTAGGAAACATCAATCGCAAGTTTCTATGTTGGGAAAGCATAGATTGCAATGTCAAAAAATGAGTTGCAAATCTAGTGATGGTAGGCCTAACAAGACCCTTGTCCCCTTTGTTTTCCTCATCACATTTCAAAGTCCATGAGCGATTGTATATATACTTTGTTATGCATTTGGTGTGCTCTATAGTGTTCTTGATCTAATATATTTTACCAATACATCAAGCATGAGGTCTATGCAATGTGCTTAACATGGGGTCCAAAATATGATTTTGTGTTTTTCCTTTAACATTTTATGAGCAAAAACATAGTTAGAGACATTTTTTGTGCTGACTTGAACAACATTAGCCACCCCCACCTCTTCAACAACCTGATTCAAAAGCTGAAACAACAAGTATGCATCATTCATCTTATCATATGCATCAACCGATTTTAGTAACATGGTTCTCTATGGGAAAAATATAAGAAAAATTATAATGATATGGTTCCTTTGATCAGTCCATCCATTTGACATGATGGTACATCCTATTTTCACCCATGAGCTTTTGAATTCTTTCAAATATTCATGAATGGTCATAACCTCTTTTTGCAAAAGAGGTCCCCTTAATTCATGCATAGTAAGCCCTTTGAAGCCCTTACCAACCACAAATATGACATCAAAGATAGGTTCATAATATAGTGAACGAGCAACATTGAAGGGGATATCAACATCATACCACCATCTATCTATGTAATCAAAGGCAATTTCTCTCAATTCTTTCTTCCAATGGTCATCTAAAGTAGTTTGGATTTGACCTTTATTAGCTTGAGGACTATGTGCACTATCAGAGGGAGAGGAGGGTGTGAAATAACTTTTGATATCACCCTTCTTTTTAATTTTACCCTTACCCTTTTCTTGAATAGACTCCAAAGAAGAAGGACCATAGCTTAAGGGGTTGGATGCATCAGTGTAAAGAATAAATGAAGAGCCCTCATAATGAAAATTGGGGTTAGCAACCATCATGCGTTTTAGATTCCTCTTCCTCCCTATTTCAATCTCTATTTCTTTTTGCCTAGCTTTTTCTTCCTCAAACTTCTAAATTTTTTCTAGCAACTCCTTCTTAATTTCCCCAATCTATTATGCTGGTGCTCCACATGGGACAATTTGGCCTTTAATGCTAGCCAAGTGTTGTTTCGGCTTGTGAATGCCCACTCCACCTCCTTTTATGACAAGATTTGCAATACATTTGATTATCAATCATCTCAGTATATGCCTAAGCAACATCTTTCATTCTAGGAACCATTTTTTGATATTTGGAATTGGAAATGAAAGGAGAAAAGTTTGAAAATGAAAAGAAAAAAAAAAAAAAAACCACTCTTCAATTTTTGAAAATATTTTTATTTACTTTTATATAGTAATAATTGGCTAATTTTTTTGTTTGAAAAAATATACAAGCATATTCACCCAAAAGATCACATTCCACAAGATAAAAGCCTCAAAGATAATTAACGCTGTAAACTCCCCTTAACAAAATACTTTAGCCATAAAAACTCTATCAATTAAACTAATCGTTAAAACTAATAAATATCTTAAATTTTAAAATAAATATAAATATTATTTAATAAATTCTCATATCTAAATATATAAATTTATATTATTTTTTTAATAATTTTATCCATATTTTCAGCATTTTTTTCGCCCTTTTTTTTCCGGTTGTTTTCGGACAATCATTTTACACTGAACTTATTCCTTCGCTCTCGAGCGTGGAGAATCAGAGCTAGCGAGGTAAAACTTTTCAATTTGCGATATAATATACTACATATTTATTTAATTATTATTTTCTGAAATTTGAAACATGGATATGAAGTGCAAGTGACGTCCGCTCATAATTGTTTGCTTTCAGCCTCGTCTTTGAAGTTCCAGAGTGAGGTCTCGATTACCATTTGGATTTGATATTCCAAGCAATTGCGGCGGAGAAGCCATGGCGAAGCCTGCGCGCGGTAGAGCAGCTGCATCGCCGTCGGGATCAGACTCGGGTTCCTCCTCGTTTTCAGGGTCAGCATCTTCCTCTACATCGGGCTCTCGTTCCAGGTCGAGGTCGAGGTCGAGGTCGAGGTCGAGGTCTTTTTCTTCTGGTTCTGCCAGTGATAGCTCCAAGGGTCGAAACCCTCCAAGGAGGAAAAGGTACTCGCTTTCTTTAACTCACCCAGGATTGCTTATATTGGACATAATACTCTAAAAGAAACGGAAGTTTAATGAACAAAACGGAACTATGGCTCTAAACCTCTATTATAGAGAAAACTTTAACTATGGCTCTAACTCTCTATTATAGAGAAAACTTTAACCATTGGCTCTAACCCTCTATTATAGAGAACTTTATTCGACTCAGGTGTACTAAACGATTCCGCTTGTTTATATCAGAGAGAACAAAACTCCTCTTGGACATAGAGAGGCAAGGCTTCACTACTGATTTTTCATTTTGAGCTGGCAAAGCTCAGGGCTCGAACCCTACGTTCGTGCTTATTAGGTACCCGCGTTCTCAATTTTACTTGGGAGCTCTGTACTTTCCGCTTACAATTTTTGATCGATTTACTTCATTCGCTCTCGAGTCCACTCTGGCCTATTTGCTTGGGAGCTCTTCACTCGCCGCTCACAATTTTTGACTGATTTGCTTCATTCACTCAAGATTCCACTCTGATCTGTCCCTTTGACTAGGGCCACTATCCAAAACACCTCCTCCCTAAGGCGGTTGAAAGGTAAAAAGCCCATCAGTTTGTCTGCTTACCCCGAAGAGACGGCAGACCCTACTCGTCTGCACGTCGGCCCAAAGAAACAGTCTCGCTTACATTCTAAACCACATGCAGTAACACCTGAAAGGCGCATTTAGAAGAATCCAATGACTAGAACCTCCAACCTTTTGCGGGCAACTGAGGCCCACCATCATTTATCATTTCATCACCCTGCTCGACTGGGATTTCATTCAGCGGTTGTTGCAGTTTGGCTCGATACAAATTGCTTACCATTCGAGACAGTTTGAATTTTAGGCCGTTATTTTTCCTGATATGAAAACAATTTTATGTATAAACTGCTGTTCATAAGGAGAGTACAGAGTACTTCTGATACGTCTACGGGTTTGCTGCCATAATAAAAAAGAACTTCATGGGATATTAAACAGTTTCTCATTTCTATCACTGAACTTCTTTAAGCGTTTCATGTACTCAGAAGGACACAAAGAGATCTATTGGACTTGTCCTACCCTTTCTTCACAGAGTAAAACATAGCGTATCACATAATACAAATACACTTATGCATAATTTGTGAACAGACCACCACTTGAAGACCTCAAAGGAAGATGTTGTAAACTTGAAAAACCCAAGTTGCTGGTATGTTGCTGTACGTCTTCATTTCTCTGCAACGGGCCTCTGGAGCTGGGGGTTCCTCTTCGATGATTAATAGGGTTGGAAATTGTAAGCATGTTTGTGCAGTGTACACAGAGAGTACTTAAATGTCGTCTGTTCATATTTGCAAGGAGGTGTACTGCCCTTTGTTCAAACATATCTTCTTGTTGGGCTGCCTGTTCTAAGAAGAAACTTTCCAAGTGAAGTATTGGGCTAAAAGATTTTGTCGGGGACTTTGTTACGACTGTGTGGACGTAAGCCAGAACCAGTGATAAGATCTAGAGTAAGGGCTTCTTGGCCCTATTGGGTGTGGAAATTTGCAAACCACTTTTGTGCATGGAAAGATCTTTCAGGCTGATTACAATTTGCGATCAATGTTGCATGGAGCAGGAGCATTTTTGAGAGCAGTAGCCTCATTTTCCAAAAATTCTCGAGTATTTGTCCAGGAGTGTTTGAACATGTATGACGGTGCTACCCCACAGCTACAACATTTGGCAATATGGCACTTTCACAATTGGGGAATACTTCTTCTATAGAGGTAGTGGACTTCTCAGCCTTCATGCTTCAGTGTGTGTAGACACACACAGATAGATAGATAGATAAAAATGACATCCACAGTACATTACTAATTAATTATTGGAGCATCAACCATCTAGATTCTAGCAATTACAAACAAACATCAAAATTTTTAAGCACATAGTAGAAAGTAGAACATTAACTTATCATTGAAACAAATTATTTAACAAATGTCAACATGACTAAATAGTAATCTTTACAAATTAGGCCATCTACACATCGGTATATGAAGACTAAAAAGCCCACCAAGTCTATAGAAGAAGTGTTCACCAATTGTGCAAGTGCCATGTTGCCAAATGTTGTAGCGGTGGGGTAGCACCACCGTGCATGTTCCAACACTCCTTGACAAGCAATTTTCCACGATCACTTACATTGGGATGCTCATCATTAGTATCATCCTTCATTCTTTTCCTCTTGTCTAGCCTTTGTGGCTACCTTGATCCTTTAGGGACATCGATTGATACCACCCAATCTTGATGAAACTACTTAATCCAAGCCTTAAAATATGGTAGAAAAATCTTAAATTGCCCGATTAATGATTTTGTTTTGAGTGAATGTTACATTTTTACTTAGGCCATGATAAAGGAGTTCAACAATCAACACCCCCAACACTAGAGTACATATAGGGCTTGGTGCTCTTGATTAAATGCCAACCATATGCCCTCATATATGATAGAATCCAATGAAATGCTGTAATCCCATTGATCCTAACATCTCGAAAATTGTCTAAGTCTATTGCATTTTGAATGGGATATGAAATTCTATTTTCTCCATATGAAGTCTTATGAGGTTGGAACCACTCTTAAACATCCTGAAAAAAATTAAAGGTAATGTTAAAAGTTTAAAGGAAATGTAAACTTTCGCTTTAAGAATTTAACATTTCCATTAGGGGAACATCCATGGAGCTCCTAGGGAACATCTAGGGAATGCGTAGGGAACATTGGGGGAGTGTGCTTATTAGCTCTGGTAGTGTCTTTGGGAGTGTCATGCTCTAAAATTGTCAGGGAATGTGCCCAAAAGGTTTGGAGTATGCTCTTGGATTTGGGGAGCACGGTTCCAGAGTTGGGAGTAGTGGGGGGGGGGGGGGGATAGTTCTCACAACATTGTTGTGGACAACATAGGCCTAAGTCTTAATTCGATCCTCCATCTATGTTGAGAATTTCACCATGGGAGAAGTAGGTTGTGCGAGGTAAGGCGTAGATGAAGCGAGAATCAAAATGCACAAAGCTGTGGAGAAAGAGACCTCTATTTGATTAACTAGACCCATTTGCACTTCTTTGATGCATGGTATGGAGACATGCCAAGGGGGTTTGTATATTGGATACATTGCCTCAAAAATCTAAAAGGCCTCAGGAAGGGACTAAAAAGGCAAGGGCTAGACCTTGTTGCAACAATGAAGTAGATTGCCATTGTCACCTTAGCAATCTTCCTCCTGCTCTTTAGTGGAATTTCACCACAAGGAAGGCTTCCCAGTGATCACCTAAGAGGATATCCTAGGTTATAAGGTTCAAGGTGATGAAAGCACAGGCTAGGTGGGGTTACCCAATGATGGGCAAAGGCTCAATACTTCTTAATAAGGAATATCGTATCATGCACCTAGACTAGTAAGGACAAATGTGACCTAGGGTTTATTGATATGTAGCAACAAAGGAGTAACTAGATGCATATGAGTAAAAGAAAGGGTGTACTAAAATATAAGGTTGACAAAATAATACAACAAACCCTCAAGGTGGGCCTCAAGTTGAAGCTACGCTGGGGTTAGGGTTTCCAATGCATAATCTAGTCTAGAGGAAGATGACTTAACCCTGAAGGGGGGAGTTTTACCATGTAAAAGGGTGGATTTTAATTTTGAATTAATTATAAAACTTATTCTTTTGCATCATAAACACTCATCCACTAGTGTCTTAGGCTTATTTGGCCTAGGAAAAACCCTAGCAGCTTGCCTTAAATGGCTTATAAAAATAGTAAGGGAGGAAAATATTTAGTTTTTAAGGTTTTTGATGAACAGAGTTTGCTAGTGCCTAATCCTACTTGGGTGACAGAGTCTTTAGGGAAATTTCAAGAGATAAAGGACAAATGCTTGCAGTAAGGGGAGACAACTCTTGCTTCCACTCAAACAAACTCTAACTATCTTTTTTGTGAGGGGAGAAATAAAATAGGAAATTCACACTAGGATTTTTCCTATGGATTTCAAGGAAGAAATATTCTACATGTAATAATTAACCAAGATTCTCCATCAATAGTTTGCATTTAGACATGGATCGTAGGAAAACCATAGCAATGTTTTAAATACATATAAATGAATGAAAAATTTGCAAAACTTGCAATTCTTTCACGAAAAGACCTTTCAATCCCAAAAAGACATTTCCAAGACATAAGCCAATATCCAATAGCAAAAAGCTCCAAAATATCACATCTCCACAAGTGGCGAGTTACATAAGGCTAAGTTGGGTTCTCAAGAAGAGGTTGAAACTCAATTGTGATGATGAAAAATGTCAAAAGAGTGATCCTTGATATATATGACATCTATCACTCACTAATATTAGAATATAAACCCTATGACAACTTTAATTTTGAGTATGAATCAAGAGAGGAGGTTACAAGCCAACCCCATAGCTTAATAACAAAAATAAGCCACAAAATCCCACACATTTGGATCGAAATCCATGACATCATCCTGTTTTTGGGCAATAAATATTGTGAAAGTGCATGAAATGGGATAGGGGATGTCCCATCATCATAACCAAATCCATCCTTGAGTGGTGGCCCTAGAGAAGTATAAGATACTAGGATAATTATGCCCTAAGTTGTTCCTTAATTAGGGTTTCAATCCAAATTCTTCTTTTGTTAAAAAAAATCATACATCTATTCCAGCACAGTTGTAACGTGTAATGAATAGTTCTGATTCAACAAGCATACAATGCATGTTTAATCATTCAATAATTCAACAATCCAAGTTGAGACCATGTTCAACTATTCATATAAATTCATCCAATTCCAATGTAAGTCAAACAAATACTTTTGGACAATTTCCTCGACCCTCTACAGTCGGTTGTTTGCAAGGTTATCTTAACTTAGGACAGAAATGCGAAATGCCTTAGATGTTCAAAATTTCTCCACAAAGCGCTGGCTTGACGAACTCTCTTCTCACTAATATATCTTTGGTGGATCATAAAAGGTGTCAAGAATTTGTCCCACGATCTCAACGAAAAAATTTACTTGACATAAGGTGACCATGCATGGATTAAGTCCCTAGGAAACTTCTGTTCGATTAAGCGAATACTAAAAAAGAATTTGCTTCCTTAGAAAATTTTGACCAACCTCATAGGATTGGCATGGACCTACTTCAATATAGTCTCACGTGCATTCATTTGATAGGGGTTTCGATTTGCCCTACTGTATTCCGATTGGTGGCCTCAAACGTCTCAATTGCGTTAGAAATATCGATCCTCTGGCCTCAGGTACCACTGCGACTATCACAGATTTGAAACTCACGTTAACTTCCATATTCGTTTCGCTTTAGATTCTTATCGTAAGTAACTCGCCTTAGTCTTTGGATGCAGAAACCCTTACCCCATATCTTAAAAATTGGAGACTCCTTCCTTAGAAAATTAGGACTTTCATTCTTGTTGATTTCAGATAGGCTGCCAGAGCTACAAAAGATAGGTTGATCTGTCTCAAGATTCCCACAAGGGCTTGCTACTACCTCAGATGAATAATTTCCTGTGGCCAGAACAAGAAAACAAACACCAAAAGGTAGAAAGACTACGTTGCTCCTTTACATAGGTGATTACTATGCCAACACAATGCAGAATGAATAAGTAGGGTGGGATCACCTCCATCAAAACTAGTCCAAAGATAGAATGGGTTCTTAAAACCACGAGCTCAACAAACAAAGATGAAAATAAATCCAATCCAAGTCATGCCTCAAGTGCTTCTAAGCCTCTTCTATTTATAGATTACCACGGGGGGTTTTAAACTTTGCTCTTAAATTAATTGAGTGATGTTCACACCCAAGCCCTATCTTTTGGGTGTTTTGCCCCATCTGCCCCAAAACTTGCCCAACATTGGGTATTTTGGGTTTTCTCCCCTTTATTGAGGACTATAGCCTATGGGGATCGATAGGCTACTTTGCCCCTTTGGTTAGTTAATCCCTTGGGGACATTACATTCCCCCCTTCTCGGCATTGCTTGTCCCCAAGCAATGATAGATCTAGTTGCAACAAGCTTTGTCTTTCAGAGACTATTCTTCAACCATTGTAACTCTCTTCCTTTGCTAGATAATTACGCTGCTGCTTCCACTCGTTGCATCATTAGTGGAATCTGTGCAAAAGTTGCAATTGTAAATATCTAGGAATGGTTTGTTGGTGGTGGATCCATACTCTGATGTTGGCCCCTTTGAAAGTGACTTATTTCCAACTTCCTTGTTATTTTCTTTTATGCGTGGCTGGTTATTGAAAATATTCAGCCTTGTGTGGGAAGATAACCTATTAAACAACATAAATTTATTGGCAACAATTCCTCTTGAAATCTTCTAACCTTTTGCCTTTGACAAGAGCGTTTTTGGCAGCCTTCATAATGTTTATTTGAATTGGAGGTAGGCTGTAAATTGCCTCAAGGCCATGGTTTAGATCTTTTCTTCTTGTAATTGTGGTCATCCCAAGAATTAGTTGTGCTGATGTGTACCCTTTTTTTCCACTCCATGATCTGCCCCTTATAATCAGTGTGATCTGTGCCTTTTTCTTTAAACCTTTTGGAATGATCTAACATTACAACCTGCTCTCCTTCTTGGCTCTTGTCAGCATTAACAGTCTAATCCATACATGCTGCTTTATGATCTTAGGCTGAGGATGAATACTTCTAGCTGGTTTGTTATGTGTAGTCCCGATGAGCCTCTCCTTGAGGGTAGATTCAGGAACAAAGTATATCTCATCTTTATAGAAGATGATCTCATTCTCCACCTTGTAACTATCATCACAAATGAGTTTGCCCAATATTTCACAAGCAAATTATTCTCGGAGAATTCTACTAAGAGATGGTCTCTCCAATCTCTCAAGGATGTGTCATGCTCCGTAATCTCTTCATACCCAAGCTCATTGTATTGTAAGTTGTGACATGTAGTTCTACAAGTTGACATGTAAGTGACTTCTCCTTGTTTGGGTATAACCTCCATTTGTTGATTTGTGACAATGCAGGGACCACCATTGGTCGTGCCTCTTAGAACTACATTGTTGCCCTTCCATTTCCATCGTTTGGTAGTTCATCATAATTCTTCCTAGCGAGTACAACCATTGAACTCCCAACACCATATTAGCATCTTGCCTATTCTATCACATAAAAATTATTAATAAGCATATACTTACCAAGAGTGATGCTCAACTGTGGAACTACCAGGGTGCATGTCATGTGATATCCATCAGCTGTCCTTACTTCGAAACCTTCAAATTCCTGGACGTGGATGCCTCTCCTTACTAGTACGACTGCATCAATACAATTGTATGTTGCTTTGCCATCTATCAATGCTACGACGTGCTTTCCTTATATAGTGCCCTTGATTTTGAATGTGTGACATTTAGGTATTCCTGAGAGAGTGGCGATAGTACCGCCTTCAATTCTCAGAAGTGGCTTCCTCATCGCTTTGTGGAAGTGATGCTCCTTCATAGACGCCAAGCGCCTTGCTTGGCGGTTGATTTGTATCACTCGCTATCACTATTGGGGAGTACTTCAATGTAGTGAATCTTCCCTTTTCCCAAACATCGGTGACCAGGTTCCCATGGCTCTACAAGTGTAACAAAGCTTCTTCCTTCTAAGTTCATTTTGAGTCTCTTCATCTAGTCAATCCTTCTTGGTTTTGTTGTCCAGAGATATCTTCTTGCCCTTGTCCTTTGGAATGACTGGTGGCATGGGTGGATCCTTCACTTTCGGTGCTACGTCTCCTATATCTTGAGTCTTCTTGATGGCATCTTGAGGGGTTGCGGGATTGAATGCCTTGATCCAACCTTGTAGGGGTTCGGCTAATGCCTCCATGAAAAGCATGGCTAATCGGTCTTCCGATATGTTTGTTAGCCATGATTGCAATTCGTTCGAATCCTGCAATATACTTGTCGTGTGATTCGGTTTGCTTAATTTGTGCCAACTCTCTAAAGTGTATTTTGGATTCTTCCGATCAAATATATCTATTAGCCTCCGTGTAAAGTCCACATAAGAGTGATGTATCCATGTCCCAAAATAACTAATCCATGATACCCCCAATCATGTGCTTCTCCTTCTAGGTGTAGCGTGGCAAATTGAACAATATTTGTTTCCTGCATGGGATTAAGTCAGAAGTAGGTGTCCAACTTTTGTACCCAAGCCTTGGTTGAACACTTTGATGACCATCAAAGGAGGGGATGGGTAGCTTCCCTACCTTGCATGCCAAATTCGAATTTTGCTGTTCTCTAGGTTTTTTGTTTGTTTGTTTCTTTATTTTCTGGTTGTTGTTCTGTTTGTTGATTTCTGTTGTTGCTATATTTTTGGAAGGTTAGGGTTGCTCAACTTTTCTCTTCTAGTGCTGCATACTCTTGAAAGTATTCATCAAAGAGCTCGTTCTGCTCTGCTGCTTCTTGTGTCGTTGTCTACTCTTGGTTTAAAAATTGAGGGAGTAAGGGTCTGAGGTTGCTTCCATTGTTTGTCCTATTGTGTGTTTGTGGAATAACATTGGAGGAAATAGGGTTATGGCTGTTGCTTCCTTCAGTACCAACTCTGTTACCAAAATTTGCTACATTTGTTACCAACAACATTAGAATTTCCCATGAGTTGTGCCATTAGCTCAGCTAATTGTTGTTGTCCTCGCTCTAGTACCTAAGTTATTTCTTGTTGCCTCTGAATTAACTGATGTCCTTGTTGCTGCCCTTGTAATATCAAATTTGCTCTCTGTTTGTCCATGAATTACTACATTTAAGAGGTCCTTGGACTCTTGTTCTCCTTGATCTTCCTTGTCCCCCATGGCTGTGTTGTAATTAACCTTGTTCTTTTTAATTGTAATGTTACTTGTATCCCTTGGAAAAATACAAGGTTGACACCCTCACAAGTTGCCAAGATTCTAGCTCAGATACCATTGTAAGATATTAGGGTAGTTATGCCTTAAGTTCTTCCTTAACAACTAGTGTTTTAATCCAAATTCTTCTTTTGTTCAAAAAAAATCATACATCTATTCTTCAATAATTCAACAATCCAAGTTTAGACTGCATTCAACTGTTCAGATAAATTCATCCAATTCCAATGCAAGTCCAATAAATTTAATACAAAGTTTGGAAGGACTTGATTACTAAACATTGTACCTTATTAATTGACCCTAATTTCACTATTCTATTCATATGGTTTTGAACCAAGATACTTCAGGACAATTTCCTTGACCCGCTATAGGTGCTGTCCACAAGGTTATCTTAACTTAGGGCATAAATGTGAAATGCCTCAGATGTTCAAAATTTCTCTACAAAGGGCTGGCTTGACGAACCTCTCTTCTCATTGATATATCTTTAGTCGATCATAAAAGGTGTCATGGATCTGTCCCACAGTCTCAACCACAAAATTCTCCTGACATAAGGTGACCTCGCATGGATTAAGTCCCCAGGAAACTTCGGTTTGATTAGGTGGATACTCAAAAAGACTTCGTTGCCTCGGAAAAGTTTGATCGACCACAGAGGATTGGCACGAGCTTACTTCAATACAGTCTTGCATGCATCCATTCAACAGGGATTTCGATTTGCTTTAGTGTATTTGGATTGGTGGCCTTAGATGTCTCAATTACATTAGAAATTTTGGCCCTCTGGCCTCAGGTATCACTATAGCTACCACAAATATGAAATTCGCGTTAACTTATAGACTCATTCTGCTTTAGATTCTTGCTGTAAGTAACTCGCCTTAGTATTTGGATGCAAAATTCCCTACACCAAGTCTTAAAATTATAGCATTGTGGCTTAGAAAATTAAGACTTTCGTTCTTGTTGATTTTAGATAGACCCATAGGGTTGCAAAAGATAGGTTGATCTGTCTTAGGATTCCCACAAGTTGTCTTAGGATTCCCACAAGGGCTTGCTACTACCTCCAATGAATAATTTCCTGTTGCCAAAACAAGAAAACAAAGACCAAAAGGTAGAAAGATTACGCTTCTCCTTTAGATTAGTGATTCCTGTGCCAGAACAATGAAGAGTGACTACGTAGGGTGGGATCACCTCCACCAAAACTAGTCCAAAGATAGAATGAGGCCTTAAAACCACAAGCTCGACAAACATAGATGAAAATAATCCAATCTAAGTCATACCTCAAGTGCTTCTAACCCTCTTCTATTTATAGATTTCCATGAGGGGGTTTGATCTTAAATTAATTGAGTGATGTTCACCCCCAAGACCCAAGGTTTGGGCTTTTTGCCCTAGCTGCCCCAAAACTTGCCCAACATTGGGTATTTTGTGTTTTTTCCCCTTTACCGAGGACTATAGCCTACAAGGATCGATAAGCTAATTCGTCCCTTGGGTTAGTTAATCCCTCAAGGGCATTACAAGAAGTGCCTTAAAATGCCTCCAAGTGTCAAAACCATGCTTTGGGTGCCCTGCATCACCTTCCTAGGGCTAGAAATGTGACGTGGCATCATCTCTCTTCAACATATGGGCTTTAAGTGGTAGTACAAGCCCTCCCTTGTTATCTCGAGGGTGACCATCATCATCTAAACTCCATATCATGCCCATCGAATAGTATCAAGGCCAACTTGGGGGCATGCTAGGTCTATTGAGTAAATCATCAAGAATCTCTAACACCAAGTAAGAAGAGTTTAATGTTTCAACATCTGGGGGTGCTTTGAGGTGTCAATCATCTGTTGGAATCATTTAAGTGCCTAATGCTTTGATTTGGAGGGGCAACGCTGCGTTTGCAAGGTCATCACTGCTCTCTATAAGTGTGGTACACTTGAATGTGCCCTCAAGGACTTTGCTGCTATGTGAGGGACCACATGGCAAAACCATCTCAAAATCAAGTGAAAGCTACCAATCATTAGGAACAATGACTATAGAATCTAGATGCATCATAGTGGGCCACATTTAATTGTTAAGGTCATAATAATAGTTCAAACTCTGGTCACCTTCAAATATCTAACTAGACTAAACCTCATAAATGTGACGTGGCATCATCTCTCTTCAACATAGGGGCTTCAAGTGGTAGTACAAGCCCTCCCTTTTATCTTGGGGGTGACCATCATCATCTAAACTCCATGTCATGCCCATCAAATAGTATCAAGGCCAACATGGGGGCATGCTAAGTCTATTGAGTAAATCATCAAGAATCTCCAACACCAAGTAAGAGGAGTTTAGTGTTTCAACATTTGGGGTGCTTTGAGGTGTCAATCATCTGTTGGAGTCATCTAAGTGCCCAATGCTTTGAGTTGGAGGGGCAACGCTGCATTTTCAAGGTCATCACTGCTCTCTATAAGTGTGGTACACTTGAATGTGCCCTTAATGACTTTGCTGCTATGTGAGGGACCACATGGCAAAACCATCTCAAATTCAAGTGAAAGTTACCAATCATTAGGGTCAATGACTATAGATGCATCATAGTGGGCCACATTTAATTGTTAAAGGCATAATAATAGTTCTAACTTAGGTCACCTGCAAATATCTAACTAGACCAAACCTCGTAAAATTGTTCCCAACTTATGTCAGGGATGGCTAGATGGTCAAACCTATTACGTGCTTCCAGCCTCCAGCCTCTAAGGGGAGGTCACATGTCCTAGGTCAACCCTTCAATTTATAGGTGTATGTGATAATGTGGCAACATAGGCAAAATGCTTCATGGCAAGCTGCCATGGTCATGGGACTAATTAATGGAGCTCCATCATTCTAAGATTATAGATGTATGGAGGGAGCAATCATGGAGGCATGAATTACCCCTTTCCTCGACTTGTTTTTTCCACCCCTGATAGGCAACATAGCTCGGGTATCCTTGCTTGCTTTTAATGATATGACATTTATTTACCCCTTACTGATCAATCAACTTCTTGCTCAGTGGGATTTGGACATGCAAGGGTTCCTTTATCCAATCCTTAGGAATTGGGTGATGCTTAATAAGGGGGGTAGAGCTCATGCTAGGCTTTTGCCCACATGCTAATTAATACCTAGCTATATTTTGCATTTTAGTTTTAATTTTTCTTTTGTTGTGGCCATCTTAAGCTTTTAACTTTCTTTTAGTTGCATCAACCTCCAAGGCAATGTTTCAGGCCTTGACAAAAGGATGAGGATATGAGGGTGCTAATCCCAATCAACCAATGATAGCAAACCCGAAGGATGGAGATGAAATCAGGGGAATGGTGGAGGGTGGTAAGTAAGGAAGGTTATGGACACACTATTTCAATCCAAGTTTCCCAAGTAGTGCCCCTCTTATAACCCTAAGGTACCTATTGCTACACAAACTAGTAGGCCTAGTATATAGGCTAGAGCTAGAGGACACAAACAACAATTTGGGACAAAGGCCCATTGTCACCACAACCTATGTCCCCTTCTTTTCTGATATTTTCATTGACAGGAGGAGTTCTAGTGTCCCTTTCTTGTGATTAATATGTCTAAACTAGGGTTCAAAGTGAGGCAAGGATGGCTCATTCAGTGGAAAGGTTCAATTGAAGTGTGAGCTTTGGGAGAAGCTAGGATGACTTTCCATGAAAAACCTCTCAAGAGAAATACTATACGAGACCTAGGTTTGAGATATTTGACGAGGTAAGAGTTCATTCAAGGTCAAGATAGTCAAGAGAAAAGGTTTTGAATGATGTGCTACTAAAGTGCAAACCTTCAAGAAATCCCTTAGTTGAAGGGCAACATCAAGGGTTCCCACTTGGTGTGATGGTTAGGGCATCAAATAAAATGAGATTCCACCTTTGGAATTCGTTCAAAACCTGAGGATGCTTAGAGGAGAGACTAAAGAACAATCATATCCAGACAAAATCCAAAACTTATTCACCTAGAGGATCTCGCACCAAGCCTTAGAGAGGCTCCCTAGGCCTTAAAGGGATGAACAAAAGAGAGAGAGTTGAAGAAATGTTGATTTGTCAATAAGAAGGTGATCACCAAGGATTCTAGACCAGTGCCTGTTAGTTGGGAGAAATGGAGTCAAGAATTACTTTGATTTGATAAGTTCGTTCTTCAGGGAGACCTAATGTAGCTTCACTAACCCTAGAGGAGGGAGTTTCAGAGCTACTATAGGATTTTATACTTCGTCGACAACATTTGATGAAGTTTCAAGGATGCAAGGTGCAAGATTAACCTCTAGGAACATTCATTCACCATTATCTATGAATAATGCGTGCAATACTTTCAATAACATTAATGTTCTCACAAATTGGCATTAACTAGGGCACATTAAATATCATGAAATGACATTCCATACATTAGACATTAATCAATGTAAAATATAGCATCAAAAGTTACTTACAAGACAATGAGAATATATCCATCCATCAACATTGCAAAAAGAAGCTCCAAGAAAAGATAGCTAGATTTTTGAATGTCAAAATGCATCCAAACATCTAAATTTCATCCAACAATTGCAGGTCCGAGTTTCTTAAGAAGAGAGATTGAAATCCAAGTGATGATGAAATACAAAATGAGGCTTCTCTTATTTATATGAGGCTCCTCAAGTTCGATTTAGCCTAATAATATTTTATTGTACAAAATAACATGTCTTTGGTGACAAGCCCACCAAATAGGTCATGAAAGATAAACCATCTAAAACTAGTTGAAATGATAAAATAATGGGTAAGAGTGCTGTTGTAAGGCCTGAATGAGTCCTCAAAGTGCCATGATGAAGAGGAGGGCTCCATAAATGATGATCAAGGGGGTGGCCCCTTGATTTCCAAGCAAAACATCATGTGGTGCTCCCAAGTGGTTATGGGGCACAAACAATGGTCTCATTGGTCTCCAAGTGGCTCAATAATAAGTTGATGCTCCATTAGTGAGGGCTACAAGATGACACATGCTCTCCCATGTCTCTCCGGGTGAGATAAAACCTTATCTGGGCCTTGGACTAACTGCCAAGTGTTGGGTGTAGATGTGTGGCCGGCTGGGCAACGTGGTTGAAGTGCATCATCCTCTCTATATGGTTGGGGCATGAACAAATAATGTATGGTGCTAAGAAGCCCATGGTGTGGTAATTGATGCTTTACAATGGTGGAAGCCCATGGCTCTCAACACTCACCTTACAATTGCCATTATGACCCTCTGGAGTGTTTGGACCCCGTATGGGGAGACCAAGTCCAAGATGAAGAACCACCTACAATTCTGTATAAGATCCAATGCGTCTCCAAACCTTCCAACACAATCAATCATTAGCGCAATTGAGTAAATAAGCTTGCTAATTAGGGACGAAAGTGGACACTTCATGGTGGCATGCCCTTCCAAACATGTTTTAAAATGTATAGGTGTTACCTTGCTCGACAAAAGAGGTTAATGAAAGATCCTATTAGGTGGTTTCAACCTCAAGGGAGTGACAAGTCCATGGTACGTCAATCAAATGGTAAGTGTCATCTGATATAATCATGGAACATATTGGGGGTAAGAGGGAAGGCTCCAAGCCACATGCCATGCTACAAGGGTAGCTATGATGAGGGAAGCCCACACCTTGGGTGTATGAATGTAGGAGGGAGCAATCATGGTACCTGAGTTACCCTGACCTTTGTTTTTCCACCCTTCTTCATATGCCTTTTATTTATTTTTCTTCCTTTTATTGCTCAGGGCTTTGGGGTGAGAGCATGATGCGTATGATGTAGTAGTGATTACCCCCTTAAAGTTGGGCAGTTCAGCGCCCACCATGGGTTGGGACAATCATGTGTTCCTTAATGATTGAAGGGGCACTCATAGGGGCCCTAGGAACCAAGGTGATGGCATAGTGATAGAGGGTAGATCTCATGCTTGGCTTTTGCCAACCTGCAATTTTTTTATGTCCCAACCATCTTTTGCATTTTTTGGTACATTTCTTGTTGTAAGTGGCCAAATTATGCTTTTATCTTTCTTTTTAGCTGCATTGACCTTCGAGGCAATGTTCCAGGCCCAACCCAAAGTGTGAACAAGGGGAGGGGGAGGCTAACACCTTGTGGATCCAATGGATAAATGTGGACCCAGATGGGGAAAATATGAAAAGGGTTTGTAATGAGTGGAGGGGAGTGAGACATATGGTATCAGGAAGTGGGACCACACTACCAAATTAGGGTTTCCCATGTAGTGCCACCCCTAAAGCTAGTAGCCAATAGAGGAGATCACACAGGACTAAGACTCAAGATTAACTCCTCAAGTTGAGGTAAGGGAACAAGAGTACAGTCAAAGCCTGTGCTTTCTGCCAAATCCCCCCCACTAATCCATGCCCAAATGTGCCCAAGAAAAGCAAGCACAAACGCCCAATTACATAATGAAAAATCATACCTTTGGGGTTGGAAGGCCCACCTTGAAACATATGATCACGACATATGCGCAAGGGCACACAATCGCTGGCTCAGGTGGTCGAGAATAGTGGCACATTGAGTTATGAGGTGGCTACAAGGGATTGTTGGCTATTGGTCGAAGACAAATCTAGAAGAAAATTTCTCCTATAGGGTCACCCATTAGTCGTGGGTAACAGTCTAAAAGGAGGTCCCACTAGAATATGGTAAAAAATTAACCTCCCTGGTAAGGTAAGAGAACAAGTTTACAATCAAGATCGATCAATCATCCAAATCACCCCTTAATTCGTGTCAGAATGTGCAAAACATTAATTAGAGATAATTTATCGACGCTTTTCAAACCATCCAGTGTGGTTCATCATCAAGACAAGATGGAGAATCAGATCATGGCACCAAATTCACGTACTTGTTGAATGGTGACCCGCCTTCCTTTAAGAGGAATACCGAATGGCGAGAGGTGTGTAAGCGGTGCAAATGGCAGAAGAATTTGGCATATCATGGTGTATTGAGCAAATGTATGGCTGTTGGCTCACTGGCTATCCAAAATAGATGAAATTTTTTCTCCTATGGGGTTACCTACCTTTTGGTGGGTAATAGAACCCACTTGGAATTCATACCATATAATTGATTTTTTTTTGTTGGTAAAATAATTTGAGAGAGTTGCCAAATTTATGAGAGAATGATAATCATGTACTTTCATATATGCAATCATTTGGAGGGAGGGGGTCAATCATTGTGTCCATTGATGATGAGGGGCATGTCAAAGGCTTATGAGATTTCCCAAGTTCTCTTTTCAAATATTATTTTCCACCATGCATTTGTCATCCTTGCTTACGGTGGCTTTGTAAGTAAGTTAGTGAGCCACCCAATTGATTTCCCTTTTATTAGGTACAAGCTTACAAATTTTGTAAGTAAGTTAGTGAGCCACCCAATTGATTTCCCTTTTATTAGGTACAAGCTTACAAATTTCAAAACTTTTTATGGATCTCTTTATCTAGTTAGTTTGGTTGTCAATTTCCAAGGACATTTCTTCACTATTCCTTTTGGTATGGTTTATGATGAGTTTGAAATCTCCTTAAAAATGATTCTTTTAGACCCAACTTCAAGGATTTTATGATGCCTTTGACTATTGTTTCTAATTCTATTTGATTGGTAGTTTTGATATTTATATATTTGTATAAAATAACCACTATAAGCCCATGGATTTTTGAAAGCTCCCCCATCAGGGAAAATTTGAAGGGCTAATATTTGGATATGGACTTATTTTTCATGCTTTTCTCCGAAAAATAGATTCGCTAATTTCTGTTTAAAAAAATGATTTACCCGAATTTTGTAGGATAAAATTATTTCACCTTAAAAATTGCCAAAATTTTATTGAGACTATATAAAATCATTAGAAATTTGAATATTTTTACAAAAATATCGCCAAATCTTTTACAGTTTACATATTATGGATTAATAATATTCACCAAGGTTTGTAAACTTAAAGATAAGTTTCCATCCTTAATTTTCCTTGTCCCCCTATATATGTTGATTTTGTAGCTTGGGCAAGTATGTTTGCATAGGCCTTGTGTTTAGGCGTGCAAAAGTCGCCCACATCTCCTTACAACACTTGCTCTAGGTTGAACAAGTTGTTGATGTAACTTAGTCTAAGTCTAGTTTAGAGAAAACACATATTAATATGTTGGTTTATTGAGCTAACAGAAACTTAGGAAAAGAAAAATAATTTACTTTATTAAGTTTTAATCTTAGCCATTGATCTCAAGTGAGGCAAGATCTAATCTCATTCTCAACCATTTTGAGATTAGGGTTAGGGTTAGGGATTTAGCTCAATGTAAAGTTATAAAACAAGGTTAGGGAGAGGGAGAAGACATACCATACAACGACACAACCTCAAGAAGAGGAGTGGGATACTCCAGCGTGTCAGGTCCGAGGAAGGTGCAAGGAGTAATGAGGGAGATAGATCGAGATCAATCGAGGAAGACCGATGGACAAATCTAGGGCTTGAACAGGTGGATAACAACAAGTTTATTGTTGTATATATAATTCATTAGTTGGGCCATTATCCCAAGACAGGAGCCCAAGTAGGTTTCGAGTCATTTTAATGATTGAATGATTTGATTGGGCAGAAATCTGTTTGTGTCATTGTGGTTGAGATTGGTTGTGTAATTGTGCTTCTGCTGAATATTTTGTTAGGAACCTAGCTGTGTGTTTATTCAGTAAGTTTTCTGCTAGGAGTTAAATACAGGGTGCTGGGTTTAGGACAACTAATGGTTTAGACCAACCTTGGGTTGTTTGTAGAGCCCATAGTAAAATTGCACATGTTTAGTGTGAGCATGTGAGAGGTAGTTTGAGATATTTTCTAAAAGTAATTCTTTTTTGTAATTCACTCCAGTAAAAAGTCTTATTATTAGTAGTTGTGTTAAATTTGGCAACTAGGGCCAAACTCCACCTTGGACAACTCATATGATACAACTGATATTTTTACGGGATTCCTCTTTCCGAGAGGTGTAGGATTGATCTAAAGATCATCTCATTTTGACATGTACAAATGGAAATATGAATTTATTTCGTTTATGGACAAATTGTCAAGGTCAGCCAACAATCTAATGTAGGCTCAGAAGCCCAAAAGACGTGTTTTCATCTTCAACGTTGCATATAAATAGAAGGTGCATCTACCTCATTTGGACATCATTCATTTCACACATATTTCTCTCCTCATTTGATTAGGTTGTGCAAAGTTCAGGCTGCCTTCTTCTCCTCCACATGTGTGAAGTTTGACTGAGATTTTCTGTTTCTAGCATTGACCAAGTTGTATGAAGTTTGACTTGCATTGACCAGGCAACGTTGACCTTGTTTGACTGCTATTTTTGTGGGATTATTTCTGTTTGGGCAAGCCACATTCATTGGCATGGAAATCGAAATTTTCTATGCTGTTGCAATGTCGGACTTATACGAACCAATCTTCGTGACCTAGCCTCAGACCTGTGCAAACCAATCAATGAAGAAGAGAAGAAGAAGATGCTTGGTGATGTCCAAATGAGCTTGGGTCACTTGGATTTATAGGCTTCCAAGGGTGTCCAATTTGCTTTAGGGCCGACTTAATCAAATGTGCATTTGTGGGTTTTTCTTCAAAAAATACACTTTCACTTGTCCAAATTGAGCGCTTCAATAGTCAAAATTGGTCCTCTCGAAAAGAGGAATCTAGTCCCATGGTTGGAATTTATCACTAAGCTGCCAAATTAACACTCCCTCTCAACTAGGGAGAAATTCCAACTGCATCATGAAATAATCGTATGTATCCTGTCATCATATCATGTCCCATCTTTGCTCAACTCTATCTGCTGAAACATACTCGAATCTAAAGAAGAAGAATCATTGAGGAGCATTAGCTACTACCCTCTCAGGACAATGAGGAAGGTCCTAAGGGACACTCACACCTCATGTCATCTAATAGGGGAGAAAACATCTTCCACCCTATGTCGAGCAATAAGAGTCATAACATAGGGGAGCTAAAATATTCCACCCTATATTGATCAATACAAGATCTCATCCATCCTATTGCTCCTTGATCTTCCCAATAATGACCCTTAAGAGTCATGTGTTAGAACACTTGCATCATAATCAACTTGGGTAACATACCTCCAACCAACTCTCTCAACTAGTTGGCTAGACAGGGAGCGGTAATCTCAACAAGCTTAGCTTGTGGGTATGATGCCAACTGGGGTATACTTTGCTAGACCAAGATAGGGGAATTACATCTACAACCCTAGGGGTGACAGATAGGGGTGATACCCTATTGTCCAGAGATCCCTCAACCCTAGGAGCCCACCCATCTCAATTACTCACCTTGGGAGCTCAGAGAGGGGAAAGAGTTGGCTCAGTGTCCTCGATCAGTGATGCCACTTATTAGGAGGGGTCACATTCATTAGTCCAAGCTGCTCTTTGAAGATCAAGAACTTCCCTTTCAACAAAGCCTTGGTGAGAATATCTGCAATCTGCTCATTTATCGATATATGATGGAGTTTAACGACTCCTCTCTACACCATGTCCCGAATGTAATGATATCAGATCTCTATGTGCTTGGACTTTTCATGAAGTACAGGATTCTCTACCAGATGGATCCCACTCTTGTTGTCGCAATATATCACTGTAGTGACTAGGACCTACACAAATAACTTTCCAAAGAGCTTCCTCAACCAAACTACTTCGTAGCTAGCCATGCTAGCGGCAATGTACTTTGCCTTGATGATACTTAGTGCTTCAGACTGCTGCTTCCTTCTCATCCAAGATATCATGGCAGATCTAAGGCTAAAACAGCATCCAAATGTACTCTTCCTCTTGACAATGTTTCTTGCCCAGTCAGCGTTGATATATCCATGAAGTCGTGCATCTTCGACAAAATATCTAAAACCAAGGGTGATCATCCCATGCAAATATCTAAAAGATATTTGACAACAATCTAATGTGCATGGAGAGGCTTGGTCATGAATTGATTCAACGTGTTTACTGCATAGCATATGCCTTGATGAGTGTTCACTAAGAACTTCAGAGCCCCTATCAACTGTCTATATTTGGATAAATTCGCCAAATTGGGTCCTGCAACTTCTCCACATAGCTTCTTGAAATTTATTTCCATCAGTGTGGGTAAGGACTTGGATTCTGTCATTCCAAATCTCTCCAACAATTTCATGACATATTTTCCTTGTGAAAGGAAAATCTCACCGGGCCTTTGCGATACCTCAAGGCCTAGAAAATAGTGCATGAGTCCAAGGTCCTTCATCTGGAATTCAAAGGCTAACTCCCTCTTACACTTGATCATTAGAGGCTCACTACCTATCAAGAATAAATTGTCAACATATAAAACCAAAATCAATGACATACCTTGGACTACCTTGAAGTAGAGGTTGGGGTCAACATTGCTTCTTGTAAATCCAAAACCAAATAATTGTCTATGCTGGTGTAACATGCTCTGCAGCTCTAGGGGCTTGCTTCAAACCATACAATGCCTTCTTCGACCTGTAAACATGTGTCTTTTGGTCCTCTACCTCAAATCGCTATGGTTGGTCAACGTAAACTTCTTCCTGTAGCATGCCATGAAGGAATGTTGTCTTAATGTCCATCTGATGAAGGGTCCATCCTTGACTTGCGACAAGAGCAACTATCGAGCGAATGGTTGTATATCAAGCCACAAGTGCAAATATATCGTCATTATCTTCCCCCTCTTTTTGGGAGAATCCTTGGGCCATGAACCTTGCCTTATATTTCTCAATGCTCTCATCGACTCTTTGTTTGATTTTGAATAGCCATTTTGTAGTCACCATATATTTCCCCTTTGGTCTTGGCACAACATCTCATACATCATTCTTCATAATTGATTCATATTCTTTAGCCATAACATCTTTCCAAACTTGATTTTTCACGGTTTCTTCAAAGGTGGGAGGTTTGGCATGAATCATATTACTCATAGTTGCAACATATCCTTGGTACCAACATGGCTTCTTGCTTTCTCTAAATGATCTTCTCACGGGAACATGTCTCTTGTCGTCTTGTAATGAGTCATGAAGCCAAAGTGGCCTCTTATTGGCAGGAGGATCACATGGGGAAGGATTTAAGGGGTCCATGGGTTCCATGGGATCATCAACGATGTCTCTCTCGGATTCAGGGACGGGAGGACCATCTAAAATATCCATATCATTATTTTCTCAGGAGGAGGAGGCAGAGGAAGGTCCCTTGCTTTCCGAAGGGTAGCATCTTCATCGAACAATATGTCCTTGCTAATTTCAACCTTAGTTTGACCAGGAATATATATTCTAAATGCTTTAGATTTTTCACAGTATCTAACAAACGTACCTTTTCTTCTTGAGGCTTCCAGCTTGTTTCTTTTGTCCTTTGACACGTAGAAATATATGGGGCAACCAAAAAAATGAAGATGGCCAACATTGGGCTTGACACCTTTGAACACTTCTTCGGGGGTCTTGTTGTCCAATGCTTGATGAGACACCCTGTTTTGAACATATACGACATCATTCCTTGCTACTCCCTAAAGGAACCTTGGCAACTTTTGATCATGTAGCATGGCGTGAGTGACTTCTACAGTAGACCTGTTCTTTCTTTTAGCTACTCCATTTTGTTCGGGATTATAGGGCATAATTGTCTCTTTCTTGATACCTTCCTTCTTGCAAAAATCGATGAACTCATTGAAAATGTACTCTCCACCATTGTCGGACCTAAAGATCTTAATTTTCTTTTCTGTTTGATTTTCGATCAAAGCTTTGAACTCCTTGAACATTTGGAAGAATTCATCCTTGTGCTTCAAATAATAAATCCATGTCTTCCTTGAGAAATCATCAATGATGGTGATGTAGTAGAGATGGCTACCAATAGAATGTATGGGCATCTGTCATTTATCAGAATGAATGAGATGGAGAATGTCATTTGTCTTGTTCTTGCTAGAGGAGAATGGTCCCCATGTCTTCTTTCCACTAGCACAACGCGAACATACTCCATCACGTTGGGCTTGAACATCGGGAATACTAGAGACCAATTTCTTGCCATAGCTTGCTTAGATGATGAGTATCGTGGACCAATGCTAGAAGAGGTCTTCTAGTGACTCTATAGAGTCCTTCAAATCTCGATCCTAATGTGAATGCATCTCTCATAGAGGATCCAATAGGCCAAGTAAGAGCCTTTCCTTTGATGAAGGAAACCCTCATCCCTTTGTCTTCCAAAGCAAATAGTGATACCAAATTCTTCTTCAACTTCGACACATACATCACATCTTGGAGCAAAACAGATTCCCTGGAATCCAAATGAAATTTGACAAACCCAAAGCCTTTAATGGAATGAGTGGAGTTGTCTCCAAGAATAATTTTCAAATTTGAATCCCTCTCTACCAAATTAGAGAGAACTTCCTTATACCCAAAGAAATGATGAGTGGCCCTACTATCAACCAACCATCCCACAAATCTGGAGGAGAGGAACTAATGAGAGCAAAAATATGATTATATTCAGAATGATTGGCAACATTACTTTCATACTTGGAGTATCTTGACTTTCTTTGAGGATGATGATCTTCTTCATGATCACTTGGTGCATCGCTTGTTCTTCTTTCATCTCTTCCATTGCGATCATTCCTTTGGTCAACTCTTCTTCTTCTATCATTAAACCTGTTATTGTTGCTTCCAGTGTTGTAGTATGAACCATTGTTCTTCTCGGGCCAATCTCGAGCATAATGACCTTTTTTGTGACAATTGTAACATTCAATGTATGATGATTCTCTATTACTCCTTTTCTTTGAATTTTGAGGAGGAGGTTTCCTTGAATTTGATGGGCCTCCTTTTCCTTTTTTGTTCTTCTTTTGAGTGACGAATGCAGTGAGTTCTCCTTCTTCATTCTTTTGAATCCTGCCTCTTGAGATTATCCTCGATTCTTCTTGAGTGAGCTTACCAACAATCTCATCAAATGACAAAAAATTGTTGTTATAGCTTATAGTGGTAATGAAGGTTTCCCAAATAGGAGGGAGACCTTTAAGGGTTACAATCACCAATTCCTTGTCAGACACAATTTTCCCAACTCTTTGCAATTAGTCTTTAAGACGAGATATCCTCATAAAGTAGGATTGCACAAACTCCTTTATTCATCTTCATATCTTTGAGTTGGTCATTCAAGGAGAGGATTTCACTCAAATTGTTGACTTCATACATGCCAACTATCTTATCGTACATGTCCTTAGACTTCTTCAGATTTCCAACATATGCAAGTAAATTATCTTGTAAACCATCAACGGTAATTTGCTTAGCTTTTAACTCACCTTTCTTGTGGTTTTTCTTGGCAGCAACGAAAGCATTCTCTAGAGGATCAAATACTTTTCCTTGAATGAAGTCCAAAACATCATTGTTATCAGCGATGATATCCAACCTAATCTTCCAAGCGACAAAGTTAGATGAGTCACCCAACTTCTCATGTTCCTTGAAGAAAGAGGAGGACATCTTGGCTTGATTAGATAGGCTCCTTCAACATTCCAAAGATGATTATTTCAATTCTTGTCTCCTTTTGAGTTTGTCCTTCACCTTGCCTTTGATACATGTTAAATTTTCACACTGCTCTATGCTATTTCAATTACTTTAGCCTAAATCAATTCTTCAATTAGCAATATTTCATCAATAATTAATATTTCCAGTTATCAATAGTAATTGAAAATAGAACAATAAACGCAATGACAAAGGAGACAATCAACACATTAACAAGAGACACCAGATTTTCAGTCAATGACTAGGTAAAAACCCACTATGGGGAAAACCCTTTATAATTCTTCTTCTATGAGATTGTCATAAAATATACAGTAGAGAATGTAATGAGCCAATACAAAGTCATCCAACGGAATTAACCCAACAAGTTACAACATTTATAAATATGTTCCCAGCATCAATGCTGATCAGAGTCAACGCATCTTGTCTACGGTCAACTATGGTCAAATGTCAAATTGCAACCCTAGAGCCCAATCACATGGAGGAAGAGCTATGCGTGTGGCTGAGAACTTCTAACCAAGCGGATGAGCCTGCATGCCTGCGGTTATCGCCGAAAGTTGCCTGTATCAAGCCTGTAATTGGAAACCAACCTTAACACACGTGCGAGCTTCAGACCTTGCAATCTCGGCCTGTACGGAGCAATCTTCGCGACCCAGCTTTAGACCTGTGCAAACCAATCAGTGAAGAGGAGAAGAAGATGCTTGGTGATGTCCAAATGAGCTTGAGGTCACTTGAATTTATAGGCTTCCAAGGGTATCCAATTTGCTTTAGGGTCAACCTGATCAAATGTGCATATGTAGGTTTTTCTTCAAAAATACACTTTCCCTTGTCCAAATTGAGCACTTCAATAGTCAAAATTGGTCCTCTCGAAAAGAGGAATCTAGCCCCATGGTTGGAATTTGTCACTAGGCTGCCAAATTAACATAGGGAAGGAGCGCAAGTTTTAAATTTTTATTTTCAGAGTTGGGATTTTGTGTGATATATCTTAAAGATAGCAGTGGCAGGTCTTCGATTTGAGGAATAGATTGGGTATCTTGAATTTCTTAGCATGGAAGGTGAGGGTTACACACATGATAAAAGAGAATGATCTCTGAGATATTGTTTATGAGACCATGGCTCTGCCTACAGATATATAGGACTTGGCATCTCACAACAAAAACGAAGGCCAAGGGGATGGTCTTGGATGCCATAAAGGAGGATCATTTGTGTTGAAATTTGGTAGCTATGGGATGAATTTCCTTGAATAAAATTTCATTTCTGACCTTTCTACAATGACTTTCTAAAAATAAAAAGTTATGTTTATCTTTGCAACCATGACTTTCCAAAAATAGTAAACCACCTTCCATCAATTCGTAATCATATATATATGATGGAAATTCACTTAACTTGTCCTTAATCAATCTCAATTGTTTAATTTTTAACTTAATAATCAATTATTATCATATTATTATTATTACTATTATCCTCTTTATGATATTATTATATTATTATTAAAAATAAATTCAAGTCTCTCAATCATGGGACTCAATCATGTCATATGTAACTGTTCTCAATTAATGCATATGTTACTCTCTCTCTTTAATGCTCTTACACACCTTTTACACTCTCTTACACACTTTAATGACTTGTCATTAAAAAGATTCCTCTTACACCTATTTAATGCATAAGTTACACTTCTCTCCTTAATGACATAAGTTACACTTCTCTCCCAAATGCATAAGTTACACTCCTCTCCTTTATGGCATAAGTTACACTCCTATTTTGGCATGTGTAACTCCTCCTCAAGGCATAGGAGTTACTCCCTCATGGGTCAACCTCCTTGCTATTTCTGTATATTTGTGTCTCTCGTCCTCACTTGACACACTTATTTGTGCTTGTGAAAGGAGAATTCGAACTTGAGAGAGAGAGTTGGAAAGTCTAGGGGAAGATTGAGAGAGAGAGAGAGAGTCTTGAAGAGCAAGAACAGATCTTGGAGAGCCAAAGTGATTTGGTGTTTGCATCAACTACTGCAATCAGATATCTTCTTAGATTTGGGTGAACTTCTTCGTTATCTCATTGTACTTTGTATCTTTGCTGAACAATTGATTTCTAATAGAAGAAGAATTTGTTGGGTTTTCCCTTGTGGGTTTTTCCTTGGTCATTGACAAAACTTCTCTCTGTCTGGCTGTCTTCTGTTGTGCATATGATTTATATGGTTTATGTTCAGTCTACAATTACTTAACTTATATTGCAGTATAAATAAGCTCAGAATTAAAGTGATTGTAACCAATGTTTTTAAAACCGGAACCGGTGACCAGACCGGTCCACCTAATGAACCGGTTTACCGACCGAAACCGGTCTAAACGGGATTGGTTTGCTCTAAACAAACGGATTTTAGAAAAGTACATTAAATAATTAATTTTTAATGAAACAAAACTATTTTTAAGATTTAAAACCATGATTCCATGCCAATAGAGACAAAATATGCAAAGTTTGCTCATTTATATACCATGTAAAGGTGAATATATCGAAATGGCACCGAGTGCAATACATATCATCGACAAAATAGCAAAATACATAAGCATTGAGGCTCTAAATGGCCTATAAAGTCCAAAAACAATGCTGCAAGCTATGAGACCATTGGCCTACTACAAGTCTACAGTGTACACATGATCAATCATCAAGTTCATCACCACTACTAGCCACATGATCATCATCAGGAGCTACATAGACATCATCTGGTTCAGAGTCTGAGGATGCCTCAGCCTGATCTGCAACCTCAGTAGCAATGCCACCAATAACAATAGAAGTGGACCTAATGGAAGTACGAGTTTGTTGACCTGCACGACTAGTGCCTTCCATTGGTTCTTTGCCTTTCCTTGATGCCGCTACTGGTCCTGGTTTTGATGCCGCCACAAAATCTGCTTCATCCCCTGCTAAAGCCATGTCAATATCAAAATCAGCCTCAAACACAGGATCTTCAGTCTCCTCCACCCATTCTGATGTTGGATCAATATTGTCCAACACAATGGGATCTAGATCATGTGCTTTGTTCATCATTTGGTTCCTTCTTAGTCGAAGGTTGTATTGCACAAAAACAAGATCATTTAACTGTTTTTGTTCCTTAAAGGCTTGGAGAGGGTGTTTTTGGAGGGAAAGCACCCTTAATTTCCTTCAAACCCGTAAACTACCTTGGAAAAGCTGCATTGTGGGTCCTTGCTGGGCATGGCAGGTAACTGGCTGGTTTAGGACCGGTTAGGGCCAAATTCTCGCCACAGCACCTCCTTAACCAGGGTTTTCAGCCGGTTCCAACCGGTGGCCCTGCTGACCGGCTGGTTAGACCGGTAACCGGTTAGCTAGGCCAATTTTAAAAACTATGATTGTAATAACATAGAACATCTGATTTTCAACATGGTATTAGAGCTTTGGTGAAGACAAACTCAAGAAGACAATCTCCATTTCCAACCTCTTTCTGCTGGAATATCTCTCGTTGTCCATTCCATTTTCTACTCCCTTTCTGTTGAAATATCTCTTGCTATCCGTTCCATTTGGAAGTCTCTTACTGCTGGAATATGTCTTGTTGTTCACTGCATTTGCAACTCTATTTCTACTAGAATATCTCTGGCTGCCGGCTTCATTTCCAACTCTTTTTCTGGGTAAATATCTCTTGTTGTTTCTTCTACTTGCTGTTCATTTTTTGCTGAAATTTCTTTTATTTTTTGTTGCTGAAATATCTCATTTACAACTGAAATATATCTCGCTGTCCCTTTGTTGCTGAAATTTTTGAATAGATCAAGATTTCTTCCTCTTACTTTAAGAATAAAGAGAAGCTGGTTGATGCTTCAAACTTTTTCCATTGGAAGGCCAGATTAGATTACTCTTGAGGAACATGATGTTTTAGAGCATGTTGAAGGAGAGGTAGCAAAACCAGTTGAAAACTCCAATGCTGCTATCAAGGCCAGATACAAGAAATGAGAATTCAATGCTAAAAAGATTATCATTGACTCTCTTTGAGACCACCTCATCGCTTATGTCTCCAATTTGAAGAAAACCAAAGAAATGTGTGACATGCTAATTGAAATGTATCAAGTGAACAACTTGAGTCAAATTCTTGCTCTAAAGAATCAACTCAAGGATTTTAAGATGAACATAGGTGAAACCATTCAAGCATATTTTATGAGGATATCAAAAATCAAAGATCAGTTGTCAACTTCCGGTGAAGTTGTTTATGATAAAGAGCTGGTGCTAATTACGCTTGGACGTCTTCCCTCTTCTTAGGAAACTTTTATTACTACCATCAGTGATAATGACAAGTTTCCTACATTTGATGAGCTTGCGGGAAAGTGTAGTAAAAAAGAGGTCAAAATTATTTCCAGAGGAAGAATTACCAAGCATGAGGAAGGAGTACCTATTGCCTTTGCTGTCCAAGGCAAGAAAACGAAAAGAAGATGCCATCACTATTCGAAGAAGCTTGCTTCCATCAATTCCACGAGATGGAGCAAAGACTTATCAAAAGTCAAATGCTACAACTGCTGTTACGAACGAAGTTCGTACTTATGCAGTAATCTTCAGAACACTTGGTACACGAAGACATCCATTAAGGATAAGAACATTTATATTGAATAGCGTATAAAAGAATTAATGTGATATGATTTGATTACAACTGATGGTCCTGTATATATAGTTAAATAAGTACCCTTTCACGAATGGTCATATCCATATAGACATGCCTTTTTAGTAAATAGTTATTGTTTAATTAACTATTATTACATTTATTATATATATATATATATTTATTTTTTTTATTCATAACTTCCTTCCTCAAAAAGCTTTGTCCTCAAAGCTATTGCTTGACAAGGCGTGTCATCTGTTTCTTTGTCATTTAATCTTTTTGTATCTTTTAGAGTTCTTTGAATTTTCATCTTCGTTGATACATGATGATAAGATCCTCTGAGTGATAAACAAAATTGTCGCAATGAGAAGGGATCTGACCATCCTAAATCAATCTTCTATGGAGCTTTGCAATTATTTGATAGCTTGGATAAATTGTTATCGTCAGACTGGATTATGTTGACATCATTATTCTTCAGAACATAAGTATGTTGTTTATGTTTTGAGTGATACAAATACATAGACTGATTGAGATGTCTGTTCTTGTGATTTGGATGTTGATAAGGAGTACTTGTGATCTGATTTTCCCTTAACTTGTTTGTGTCGTTTTCTTGATTTACTTGAAGTATATGATTTTCTTTACCTATGGAAGTTGCATTGTTAATTGTTGGGTCTTCACTTGAAATCTCTGTCGTTTGAAGGACATATAAATATGTTTTTTCACCTGGTTTTTCATCTTCTTGAGTTGTGATATTGATTGGTCGATATTTGTTCCTTTATTTTCAACTTGGACTATTACGTCTGAGGACTTCAATGCTTCTTTCGTGATAAGTTCTTCTAGTTTGTTTTTAAATGGTTTCTTATCATTTTTAAGTTTCTTAATTTGAGTGAGTGGACTTTCATTATGATTCTGAGACGTAAGAGTTATTCAGTTTCTGATTCATCAACTTTATTTTCAGTGTTTTGACGTTCAACTTTTTCATCTTTTAAACCTTTGATTTGTTTAAATAGCCTCTGATTAAGGTCTTTTAAGCGCAAATTTTTTTCTTCCTTCTTTGATAGACTCTCATTGAATTTCCTCTCGAGACATTCCTTTTCTTGTTCTAATTTTTGCTTTGTAGCTTTGGCCTTCTTGACTTTCGCAAGTATTTTTGACTATGGTCCCTTAGACACCAAATTTCTTTGTTACTTTCTGTTGATTCTTCGTAAAATCGATCTTTATATTTCTTTTCTGATGCCTCATTTTTTTGCTGAAGTTTTACGAGTTCTTCCTTTAATTTTTTAATTTGTGTTTGTGTATTATCTTGATAATTCTTCGAGAGTAAACAATTTCTGACAATTCGGACAAAATGCTTTGCGATTTTTAAAAATCGACAAATGCGCAAATGTTGTTCTACAAAACGAACATTTACTCCAAAACGTAGAATTATGTATGGAATCCATAGTACCTTTATCCATTTTCGAATCAGGTTCCATTCTTGGTATTTTTCTATTATAATACGCTATACTTTGGTTCTTTGGAAAATATTTCTTTGATTTTAATTAGATCTATTTTATTTAACCTTTTTTTTACTCCACTAATTAATAATGAGGTTTCAAAAAGCCCATCCCTTAACTTCACTAATTTTAATGGATATCGAACTTCAATATATTAAGTATATTGAGTTTTAATGTGTCACAAAATTTCATACGTCATGAATAGATACGATTGTACGAAGTCATAGCAATAAACAAGTGTTGATTTTTGCTAAATTCGCTCATGACTGCAATTATATGTTTTACGAGTGCAACAATTAGTATGGCGGTGATTGTACGAGTCTGCACGGATTTGTGTAGCACGACATAAATTTTGATAGTTGTTTTTATACGGCATTGGTACAATATATATGTATGGATTGTATGGTATGTGCACGAGTGGAACTGGTGGCAACAAGTCAAGCAAAAGAATGGCCGACTGAAGGAAGTCGAGCAGGGATGGATCAAGGTGGTACCGTGGATTGGATGGTCAACGATGGAGTTGACGAAATGATGTCTACGGAGGGAATCACTGTCGATGGATGGAATGGTGGTTGAGCAACAATAAAGGATTGTAGGGTCGTGTAGTGTGCAGTCAAACAGTGTCAGGTGATGTCAGATGACAACAATAAAACACGTTTGATAGGACTGCTAGCAGAAGAAGTCAAACAACGTCAGTGTGGGAGAGTCAACAGGGTGGCAGCCAAATTTGGTTGGCGATAGTGGAGGTGTTTCCGCATCAGTGCGGGAGGTAATGGCGGCTGGGCGAGGTGATAGGCGACGACAATGTTGAATTGTTAGAGCTCGTAGCAACGTTTGCCGTTGAGCGACGATTGTGTGTTGGGCAACGGTTGGTTGTTGGGCCAGCCGTATAGGGCGCTGTGCAACCCACAATGGTCTGTCGGCCAGGTAAGTTTAAGTTGTTATTTTGGACCTTTTTTGTGTATAATTTTATCTTTCTTTGTGTTTTTATATATATATATATATATATTTTAAATAATGTCTTTTATATTTTTGGCCTTTTTATTAATATATATATATATATATATATATTAGAGAGAGAAGAGAAAGAGAGGAGAGAGGAGAGATGAGAGCTTTTTTTAATATATATTTTTGACCCTTTTTTTTTAATTTTTCTATTTTTTTATATATGTTCTATATATATAATTTATTTATAATTTTTTCTTATATATATATATATATATATATATATTATTTTTTTTTTTTTTAATGGCCAAAGGCCTGATGATGAATCCAACAAAATGGAAAACCTCCAACTATGTTGCGAAACACTTGAATTGCAACGACAACAAGGTTGACGGAAATTGATGGTCAAAGGCCGAATCAAACTGGCTTTGTGCAACAATTGAGCGGACAGAGGATCAAATAGCTCTGATATCGATGTTATGAACAAAGTTTGTACTTATGTAGTAATCTTTAAAACACTTGGTACATGAAGACATCCACTGAGAGTAAGAAGATTTGTATTGAATAGTGTATAATTTTTTTTATGAGATATGATTTGATTACAATTGAGTGTCCCGTATATATAGCTAAGTAGGTACCCTTTCACAAACGAACTTGTCCATAGAGACATGCCTCTTCAGTAAATAGTTATTGTTTAATTAAATATTATTACATTTATTATTTATTTATATATATTTTATTCATAACAATTGCCATAGGAATGGCCATTATGCCCTTGATTGTCCAGAAAACAAAAGAGCACCAAGATCCAACTTCAACAATCATTCCTTCAAATCTGATTATAGAAGAAGAGAAGCTCCTCCTTCTCGTAATGAGAGTTTTTGTTCTAACCTAAGGTATGATAACAATGTAGCTAAAACACAATTACAATACCTTCTTGTTTTTGCTCTTTCTAGTTCCTCTCCTGCTGATTCTTGTGACATCTGGTTGGTTGATAGTGATGCCTCAAGGCACTTTACTGGCTATAAAGAAGTGTTGCCTAATTTGGTTGCCTAATTTGAAAATCATTATGTTTCCTTCCATCTGGATCATGGTAAAACCTTATCTCTTCAAGAGCTTTGTATGTACTTGGTCTGAAAAAGAATCTTGTTTCTATTTTTGTTTTAGAAGATAAAGGAATGAAGTTTGCTTTTATAAATGGTAAAGTTCTCACTTGGCCAATGAGATCTAGCATGAGAGATACCTTCACTCTCAGATCAAGATGCGAAGATCTGTATAAAGTCAGTGGAAGACCTATTCATGCATTGATCCATGACAACAATCATCAAAGTGAACTTTGGCACCGAAGGTTCGCTCATTTGCACTATAAAGCATTACCTCATGTAGAAAGATGGTTTCTAAAATGCGAGAGATTAGATTTGATCATGATGGGAGTTTGTCATGGGTGCGCTAGTGGGAAGCAAGTGAAGGGACTATTCCCTTCAAGCAAAAGCATAACGTGTCAGGTATTCCATATTGTACATTTTGATTTATGTGGACCAATGCTTGTAACTTCTCTTTGTGGTTGCTTGTATTATATAATCTTTGTGGATGATTTTTCTCGCAAGACATGGATTTATTTTCTGAAAAATAAAAGTCAAGCATTTAACATGTTTAAAGATTACAAAGTTCTAGTAGAAAAACAAACTGAAAGCAAATCCTGACAATGGAGGGGAGTTCACTTCCAATGATTTCATTGACTTTTGCAAAGAAGGTGGAATTAGAAAAGAGACCACCGTTCCATATAACTCTGGACAAAATGGTGTGGCTGAGAAAAATAATAGAACGATCGTGGAAGTAGTGAAATCTATGTTGCATGATCAAAAACTACCAAAGTTTCTAAGGGGAGAAGCTGCAAACATAATTGTCTATGTTCAAAATAGATCTCCTCACCATGCTCTAAACAATAAGACTCCTGAAGAAGTCTTCATTGGAGAAAAACCCGATGTTGGGCACCTGAGGATCTTTGGCTGCCCTGTCTATTTCCATGTCCCAAACGAGAAGAGGAACAAGCTGGAACCTTCAAGTAAGAAAGGTACATTTGTTGGTTATTGTGAGAATTCTAAAGCTTACAGAATATATGTACCAGGACAAAGAAATATAGAGTTTAGTAGAGATGTAACATTTGATGAAGATGCAGCTCTTGGAAAGGCAAGAGACACTCTTCCTCCCGCTATTGTCGATAGTCTAGATGATGCTTTTGAGATGCAAGTAAATCCCGAGCTTGAATCTGATCTTGCTGATGAATCCATGGAGCCCATGGATCCCTACTTCGTGTGATCCTCTTGCTAAAAGGAGACCTTTATGGCTTCGTGACACCCTTCAAGATGCTGATAAGCATGCTCCTCCCAAAGGAACCTTCAGAGAAATCAAAAACCCATGCCAGTTTCAAGGATGTGTTGTAGCCATGAGCAACATTATTCAAGCCAAACCATGCACTTTTTGAAGAAGTTGTGAAGGTTCAAGTGTGGATAGATGCAATGGTTGAAGAATATGAGTCCATTTATAATGATGTATGGGAAGTGGTTCCAAGACCCCAAGGTAAATCTGTTGTGTCTTCTAAATGGTTGTATAAAATTAGCATGGTGCTGATGGTAGTGTTGAAAAATATAAAGCTAGATTTGTGGCAGGTTTCTCTCAGAAAGAGGGAATAGATTATGATGAGATCTTTGAACTAGTTGCCCACCATACAACCATTCAATCCATTATGTCTCTCGTTGCAAGCCAAGGATGGCCTCTTTTCTCCAAATGGATCTGAAGATTGCTTTTTTTGCATGGCTTCCTCAAGGAAGAAGTATTTGTGGAGCAACCACAAGGCTTTGAAGTACATGAGTAGAAAACTCATGTGTGTAGAGTGAAGAAAGCCCTCTATGGTTTGAAGCAAGCTCCAAGAGCTTGGTATGCCCGTATTGATAACTTTTTTTACGAAGCTTTATTTTACTAGAAGTAATGCTGATCCAAATCTTTACTTCAAGATAGTACAAGGTATGCGTTTGACTTTAATATTATATGTTGATGATTTGTTTCTGACTGGTAGTGAACCTCTTATTCTCCAATGTAAAAGGGAGTTAGCTTCTTAATCTGAAATGAGTTCAAAAGCTCTAGTTGAAAACCATGGAGGGAAGAAGGTCAAAGTCTTGAGATTGGACAATGGGGGAGAGTATACTTCCAAGAAGTTCGAGGGTATTTGCAATGAGGCATGAATCAAGAGGGAAAAGATAGTTCCATATAACCCACATTAGAATGGGGTGGCCAAATACAAGAATCGATCCATCATAGGGGCTGCTAAGGCAATGATACATGACCAAGACTTACCGATGTTTGTTTGGGTTGAGACATACAACACAACAATCTTCATCCAAGACAAGTGTCCATAGGATCTTGGGGAACGAGATACGAATGGAATTCATTAGTGTGAAGCTAGAGGTGAATCATTTCCACTTCTTTGGTTGTCCATTTGATATGCATGTGCTAGTAGAGAAGAGGACCAAGTTGGGGCCCTCTATAGCATGAGGGGTTCATTTGTGGGTTACAATGATACTTCAAAGGTTTTATAGGGTCTATATTGCAAAGCAGAAGAAGAAAATAGTGAGCCAAGATGTAAAGTTTGAGGAAGAATTTGCAATGATTAAGTCCTATGAGCGTATTCCACTGACAAAGATGAGGAGCAAGAAGCTTTGAAGGTTGAGCCATGGTCACCAGTGATTTCCAGGGTAGTACAATATCCTTTAGATGAAGAGGGGAAGATAGGGGCCTCTTCGAATTTTGTTAGAAGACCTCGATGGTTTAGTTAGACAGTACATTAAGATAACAAACCTTTGTCAAAGTTTTTAGACTATATGGCATTGATGAGCAACATTCTAGATTTCGAGCCTTCCAACTTTTAGGAGGTAACATACTAGTAGGTTTGGTGGGATGGCATGGTGTAGGAGTACACCTCCATCATCAAGAATGATGTTTTGGATATAGTGCCAAGACTGGTGGGGAAGTCCGTTGTGAGTTCCAGGTGGCTCTACAAGATCAAGCATGCTGTAGATCATAGCATTGCGAAGCTCAAAGCAATGTTTGTGGTGAAAGGGTTCTTTGAGAGGGAGGGAGTGGAGTATGTGGAGAGATTTGCTCATGTCCCTAAGTGCACTTCTATTGTGTTGTTATGACCTTTGTTTTTTTTTTGGGATGGAGGATACTTCAGATGTGAAGACAACTTTTCTTAATGGGATCGTTGAGGAACAAATGTATATAAAGCAACCATAGGGCTTTGAGGTAAATGGGAATGAGTCCCATGTGTGCAAGCTTAAGAAAGCCTTGCATGGATTGAAGCAGGCATTGAGAGCATGATATTCTAGGAATGATGGATATTTGCAAAGTATGGGCTTCACTAAAAGCGAAGTAGATTCTAGCTTACATATTTGTTCAAACAAATGTAATTATTTTAGTGTTGTATGTAGATAACTTGCTTTTGACAGGTGTACGAACAAAATTTGTACTTCAAGTTAAATACTCCAGAAGACTTGGAATATGAAGATCTCCATTAAAGATACAAGAATATATATTAAAATGTATGAATGCGATTGGTGTTACAAATGAGAGTGAGGGCCTGCTTATATACCCTAGGTAGGTGTCCCTTTATGAACGGTGATGTCCTTAGAGACATACCTCTTCATTAACTAATTACTAATTAATCATTATTTATGATGTGTTATTATTATTTATATTTATATTTTATTCTTAACATTGCCTCCCTCCTCAAGAAGCTTTGTCCTCAAAGCTTGCTAGTGAAAAGGCTTGATCTCTTTTTCTTGTTTCAAATCTCTTCTCGTCTCAGAACTGTCATCTTCGATGATATAAGTTGATACGATCCTTTGAGTGATAAACAAAATTGCCGAACTGGAAAGGATTAGACCATCCTAAATTAATATTCTGTGAAACTTGGCAATTATTGGATAGTTGGGACAATTTTTTATTGTCAGTCTGGATAGTTGTGCCGACATCGTTATTCTTCAGAACATGAGTTTGTTGTTTCTGTTGAATGATATACATACACAAACTGATTGGGATGTCTGCTCTTGTGGTTCGAATGTCGATAAGGAGTACTGGTCATTTGATTTTCTCTTATCATGTGTTTGGCAATTTCTTGATTTACTCTAGGTGTCGATGATGGGTTGGTTACAATAATCTGAACTACAACATCTGAATATGTTTTTCCTTCAATTGGTTTGTCCTTTTTTTGAGTTGTGATATTGACTGGATTGGTATTCGTTCTCTTATCTTCAATTTGGACAGTTATATTTGACGACTTCGATGCATCTTTCGTGATGATTTCTTCTAATTTATTTTCAATGATTGCTTATCTTTTTTAAGTTTCTTAATTTGAGTGAGTAATTTCTCGCTATGGTCCTTAAGACGAGTAATTTATTTGTTTTTGTCTGTGGGGATAGATGGAACTACATTATCTTAATCAGGGCTTCCCAAGTAGTGCCCTACCATACCCATTGGGCCATTAGGGGAGATCCCATTGGAGTTGAAAAATGGGTAACCCTATAGGAGAATTTATTCATTTTGCAATCGTATGCTTATGCTTGTTTGTATTTGGGCACGTTTTTGTTAGCTCATGACTTGAGTTGGAGCTAGATGATACCCAACAAAATGGGTAACCCTATAGGATAATTTTTTGCATATTCTTCACATCCATTCGACCAACCATGTTGCCCTTGACAACCATCACTAGATGATGGCGTGCCATTATGTCTCTGCCACCTACATTAGCCCTTTGCTTTTCACCCATCCGACAAGAGCACATGGATGAATTTGTTCTTTCGATAAGAAGTACTTTATTCATTTTGCTATCACATGCTTATACTTGTTTGTCTTTGGGTATTTGATATGGATTATGGGTTACTTGGAAGGAGGGGTTTTGACCCTGGTCTCGTTCTCTCACCTTAAATGGTGGGGGGGGGGGGGGGTAATCTTCGATCCTAGTCCAGTGGTATCCCCCCTAATAGCCCAATTGGTATGTTAGGGGCACTACTTGAGAATCCCTGATTAAGATAACGTAGTTCCATCTATCCCTATGTCATACTTAACACTTTCCATCATATATTACAAGCCCTTATCTCACATCCATTCTACGAGTCAATTAACCATCAGTTCTCTAGGATTTGACACCCATACATCCTCATACCTGGGTAGGGCCCAAAACTTTTCCGTGGGAGGTTGATACAACTAAAAGAAACAAAGAAAAACATATAATGACAACAAAATAAAATTAAAAGAAAAAAATATCAAAATGCAAGAGATAGTCGGGACATATAAATTAGCATGTGGGTGAACGCCTAGCATGAGCTCTACCTCACTCCTTATGGCCATCACCTGCCTCCTGAGCACATGTTGTTCCATTGCATCATCAAAAAGAACTCTTGCATGTCCCAACCCTGATGAGAGATAAATTGACTTATCATTAAGAGGTAATACAACTACTATATCATTCAAAGCAAGCTCTAACCCTTTAGCTATGAGTAGTAATACAAAGAAAAATCAAGTAGAAGTAAAAGGCACACAAGAGGGGTGGAAAAACAAAGGTGGAGCTGTTAACTCATTCCTCCATGATTCCTCCCTCCTCACATCTATACACACAGAATGTTGATCCCCATCACGCTGGTCCTTTTGACCATGGCACTTGGCCATGAGGTCTTCTCCCCTGTGTACCATCATTATCATTCACTAACAACTACCAATTGAAAGGTGGACATAGGAAATGTTACTTCCCCTTAGGGGTTAGAAACACCTAATAAGGTTGCCCCTTTTAGCCACTCCTGCCTATAGAGAAAACACCATTGCAAGCTCAAGGCCTTGATTTTGGAAGAGAATCCTTATTTGAAGTCTTAAATAGCCCATTGCATTCAATCTTGGTTTACTTGGATGCAATAATGATTATTGTCCCTAATGATTGGTTACTTTCATTAGAATCTATGTTGTGATTGTTAGGTGGTTCAATAGCTTGTGTCTTGGGCACGTTACCCACAAGTACATAGGTCCCAAGCTTCCAAAGAAGTATATTGGCACTCACAAGTGAAGTGTTGAGAGCCTTGGGCCTTCTAGTAGCAGTAGCACATCGCACATGACCTTGAGCACCTCCTGCACCCAGGACATTTTACCACTTTGCACTAGATTTGATGATTCTTTAGGATGGCACACCTTGACCTAGCATGCCACTAGGCCAACCTTAACACCATATGAGGGATGGTAGTTGATTCAAGGCTCATATGAGGATGGTTTCACCTTCAGAGACTTGGGAGGGCTAGTAGCACTTGGAAAGCCCTCAACACTGGAGCAAAGATGGACATTATGATTAGTTGGAGACCCATGCCTACCACTTTGTGGTGCCCTAGTTGGATTTTGGGGACCACAGAAAGCCATTGATGAGAATCTGAGGGCCAACCCTCAAATCATGATTTTCATGTGCAACTACATGACACCTGGCTCCTTGTAGCATTAACACTTGGCTTTTGGAGGACATTTCATGCATGACATTACCCCTTGAAGGCTAGCGGTTTACACGTGGGATTATTTTGTAGTTTAGGTCAAAATCTAGTGGATTGGTGTTAAAATTGGCAATTAGGGCCAAACTCTATGTGGGTCATCTTATTATGGCCGCTGATATTTTTCTTGGACTCCTCTCATCGAGAGGTGTAGGATTGATCTAAAGATCATCCGATTCCAATAAGTTTTCATGGAGATTGAATCAAGGGTTTCCCCACATTGGGGTTTGTCCTTGGCTAGCGCCACACCTTGTGTCCTATTGTCTTGGCTTGTCTTTTGCGATTTATGTTTATGTTCTATATGCAATTTACTATGTGATTGCTAATCCGGAAAAGATATTGAGCTAACTGTGAAAATTGAAATAAATTGCTCTAAGCATAGAACATAACTAAAATTAACATGGTATCGGCGCTGAGGTGAATAAAAGCCCAAGCAAGAGTGAAAGAGCAATCGCCGAAGACAGCTGGGAAAGGACAAAAGGCTCAATGGGTTCCTCATCCCCTTCAAATTCACCAAGGGTGAAGTCGAAGAAGAGAATATTATCCGAGTGGCTTAGTGAAAGCATCTGATGGCCTACCTAAAGATCACTTCAGTGAGAAATCCAGATCTAAGGGTGGAAGGAAAGGCAAATGCCTTGCTTGCAATAAATTCGGCCATTATGCAAAGGAGTGTTCAAATGGTAGGGACACATCACTTGATGAGGATAACAATCATTCCAGGGACATCTTCAATGATTGGAGGAATGACAGGTAATGCAGGTCATCAAGGAAATAACCGACTCTTCTAAGAAAGCAAGGAACCCCATGTATAAAGAATCAAATGTTGTTTCTGATAAGATAAAGAAGCATTATCTTATATTGGCCCTCTCCTCTAGACTCTTTGGGAATCTGGCTTATTGATTGTAGTGCTTCAAGGCACTTCATCGGATAGAAGGGCGCTCTCTCTAATTTGGTAGAGATGGAAACAATCATGGGATTATACTTGGAGTCAATGCCACCTATCTCGGAAAGGGTGTAGGGAATGTTACCCCTCAATTGAATGAGGGTAACTCGATTCATTTAAAAGAAGCTCTTTATGTACCTGATCGCAAGAAGAACCTGGTGTACATTTTGGTAATGGAAATCAAAGGTTTCGGGGTGGCATTCGTTGATGGAAAGGTACGTGTTTGAAAATAGAATTTTCGAAGATGCTTTTATCCTTGAGTTCAGGATTGGCAATTTGTAACAAGTTGCAGGAAGTCCATTGGGGACCATGTCAGTTGACACATCTCATCTATAGCATCGGAGGTCTGCTTATGGGACCCTACCCAATGTGAGTCAGATGGTGACAGGGATGCCTGAATTCAAGAAGAGCATGAAGGTACATGTTCGAGATGTATTGAAGGAAAATATTACAAGGGTACCATTCCCCTCATGTTGCAAGTCCACAGGTTTGGAACACCTCGAGGGGTTTGAGATTCATGATCAGGAATCTCTTGTATGCGGTGGAAGAAAGCCCTCTATGGTTTGAAGCAAAACACCCCGTGCTTGATATGGGAGCATTAATAGCTGTCAGATGAAGCTGAGATTCACTAGGAGTGAAGTTGATCCAAACCATTGCTTGAAGGTTGTGGATGATAGACCTCTCATACTAACACCTTATGAGGATAACCTCTTTCTGACAGGTGCAAACCCTCTCATTTGCAAAAGTAAGAGGGAGTTGGATTCCGGATTTGGAATGGTGAAATGCAAGCCCATGACTACCTCGATGGAGCTTAACTTTTAGAAGTTATATGGTAGGGATGCCGGACGTGATTTGGGAAATGCCTCTGAGTTTCATAAATTCATTCTAGCATTGATGTTCTTGGTGAACTCCCGTCCGTATATATGTTTTGTAGTTAGCATGTTAAGCTCATATATGGTTGAGCTTCACTGGATTGGTGCCAAGAATCTTCTGAGATATCTTTGGGGCACAATCTCTCATGGATTGAGTTACACTACTAGAAATGTGACGCTGCATGATTTTCCGAATGCTGATTGGGCAGGCAGTGTGGAGGATTGCAAGAGCACTTTTGAGTGCTGGTTCTCTTTGGGTTCTGCTATGATATCTTGGATGAGCAGGAAGCAGAAGTCGGTTGCCTTCATCATCATTGAGACCAAATACATAGCTACGAGTATGACCTCGCGTGAAGCTGCATGGTTGTGGAAGCTCTTTAGTGAGCTGTTTGGACACAAGCTCGATACCACCGTGATCTTCTATGACAACCAGAGGGGGATTTGATTGTTGAAGAATCCTGTATTCTATGATCACTCCAAGCATATAGACATTAGGTACCAGTTTATCTGGGATATGGTACATCGATGAACAGGAAGGCTCCATCGCATTGGGACTGATGTGTAGGTCGCCGACATTTTGTCAAATTTGTGACTTTATGAGAACGACTAGGAGTCGTGGAGAGACTCTCTCCTAAGAGTCCTATATGGTATGGACATTGAGCTTTGGGAGCTTCGGGGGGCTTGGGGTGCATCGTGGAGCGATGAGAAACCATAGGGTGAGTGGTCTAGCCTTCCCCTAGTAGTTTGCTATGGAGGCAAGATGAGTGGTTCATCCTTCTTCTGTCGAGACACAATCATAGGGTGAGTGGTTCAACCTTCCCCTGGGATACCCCTTGCGACATGTAGGCAGGATGAGTGGTTCATCCTTCTCCTGCTGAGACATCCTATCCATGCAGTCTGGGATTCATGGGAAGTACCTCTCATGTGGTCAATGAGCAGGGAAATGAGGATAGGGACCATAGTAGTACTGATGGATGCATCGTGTTACTACCGTACTCCCTATGCTAGGATGATATTGATCTGGGATGAATGAAACTGACTTCGGGTCAGTATGAGTGGTTTGAGACACTCTCTTGTGATATTGATTTGGGATCAATGAAACTGACTTCGGGTGAGTATGAGTGGTTTGAGACACTCTTTTATGATATTGGTCTGGGATCAATGACACTGACTTCGGGTCAGTATGAGTGGTTTGAGACACTCTCTTGTGATATTGGTCTGGGATCAATGAAACTGACTTCAGGTTAGTATGAGTGGTTTGAGACACTCTCTTGTGATATTGATTTGGGATCAATGAAATTGACTTCGGGTCAATAAGAGTGATATAACCCACTCTCTGTTGGAATTGATCTGGGATCAGTAAGAGTGGTATGACACTCTCTTCATATGGGACTGACTTCGGGTCAGCAAAGAATGGTATGAAACATTCTCGATCAATTCTTCTTCTTCATGGTTCAGCAGATTAGTGCAGGGCACTGATGGCAGAGATAGTACAGTCTGGCAGAAAGATCAACAGATGGAGTTCTCCCTAGTTGAGAGGGAGTGTTAAAATTGGTAACTAGGGCCAAACTCCATGTGGGTCGTCTTATTTGCGGCAACTAATATTTCTCTTGGACTTCTCTCATCGAGAGGTGTAGGATTGATCTAAAGATCATCCAATTCCGATAAGTATTCATGGAGATATGAATTTATTTGTGTTATGGGACAATTCGTCAAGGTTGTCCAGCAACTAAACTGCCCCCACTTGTGCTCCGCGTTTTGGTATATTTGCAAGTCATTTGCACACACAACTCTCTTGAGATTTGTTCTTCTCCACTTGTTTTGGGTTTTAGTGGAAAGAAGAATCTCTAAGGGAAAATTTCAGTCCTAGAAGATGATGCCCTAGCTCATGATATCTCTACGCATGACCTAGATCTAGGACGTAGTCATGTTGTGAAGAAGATATGCCCTAATCCTCTATGCTGTCAAGGAAGACAACCCTCATCTAATACGCTGTCCCAAAGGTGACCCTAACCGCAGTTATGGAGATGCCCTAAATACGCAGCCATGGAAATGAAGGCAAAAACCCTAGACGCAGGTTTAAGGGAGAGGAGATGCCCTAAACTTAGTTGCTACGCTGCCTAATGGAGATGGCACCTAAAATGTCGTCTTAGAAGACATGGAATGCCCTCGCTGTCATGGAAGAAAAAGCCCTCATCCTACATGCAGTCATGAAAGTAATTGCCCTCGTTGTCATGAAAGGAAAAGCGCTCATCCTACACGCAGTGATAAAAGGAATACCCTCGCTATCATGGAAGGAATGCTCTCACACTTAAACACTGAGATAAAGAAGTCACACCTTCAGCTATCCTTAACATTGTTCTAAATAAGGATGCTCTAACTCCTATTTTGATTGAATCACAGTCATAAATCGCTGTCTTAATGGAAGCCTATTGCTATCACTCTAATGTTGTCCTAGAGGAGAAGACATTGGCATTGCTATGTGCTAGGCCGTAGGCCATAACACTATAGCTAGCCACCTTGATCTTATGATGAAGGTTGTAACATTATAGATAACATAGTATATGACAACAGGATGTGTAGTGCAACGTATTGCACACAGTAGTAGCAATGGGTACAGGGTGCATAGTGCACACAGTAGCAGCTATGGGTACAGGATGTATGGTGCAACATGGTGTAGCTCAGTGATGCTGAACATAGTGATAGATGGTAGCATGATGAAGGCAACATGGTGCAGTATGGTGCAACAAACATGGTGTAGCTTAGTGAGGCTGAACATAGTGATAGGTGGCAGCATGATGAAGGCAACATGGTGTAGTATGGTGTAACAAACATGGTGTAGCTCAGTGATGTTGAACATAGTGATAGGTGGCAGCATGATGAAGGCAACATGGTGCAGTATGGTGCAGTAATGGGACAACATGGTAATGATGGGCATATGACAACAACAAGAATGTATTGCAGCAACAGGATGATGAGGTATTGTAGCATGCATTTGGGTGCAACATCGTGCAATGAAGAGCTTAACATAGTGCAGCATGAGGAGATGTAGTACAGTGATGGGTTCAGTCATGATAGGTGCAACATGATGATGAGGTGCAACAAGGTGATGGAGTCACCTTGGAGAATTAGTTGAAGCAGCGTGGCTTCAGCTGAGTTCAACCACCTCATGTATCATCTTCTTAGAGATGATCTATGCTCCTATTTAGATAAGTCAAAGTGTTGACTTCTATTGTATATGTACTATCTCTCTCTCTCTCTCTACTGAGCTATTGAAGAACATATAAGAAGAATTGATCAAGGGTTCCCCACATCGGGGTTTGTTCCTGGCTAGCGCCACATCTTGTGTCCTCTTGTCTTGGCTTGTCTTCTGCGATTTATGTTTATGTTCTATCTGGAATTTACTATGTGATTGCTAATTTGGAAAATATATTGAACAAACTGTGAAAATTGAAATAAATTGCTCTAATCATAGAACATACCTAAAATTAATAGTTGGCTTGTAATCCAAGGCTTTTCTGTGATTTAACTTGTTATTAGGGGCTTGTAGGTTAATTCAAATTTCAGAAAATAATAATTAAAAAAATATACTATATTATATTGCAAATTGAAAAGTTTGACTTCGTGGGCTTTGATTCTCCACGCTCGAGAGCAAAGGAATAAGTTAGGAGTAAAAGGATGTAAAATGATGGTTCGAAAACATTTTTAATGAGGACAACTCGAAAAAAAGGGGCAAAAAAATGTTGAAAATGAATATAAAATTATTAAAAAAATTAATATAAATTAATTATATTTTAGATATGAGAATTTATTAAAATAATATTTATATTTATTTTAAATTTAAGATATTTATTAGTTTTGAGGGTTTGTAGGTTAATAATTAGAACTCATCCTCATATAAATAGAGGAGAGAATCATTGTTATTCATCATCATCATTTGGACTATTTTGGCCCTCTGTAGGAGAATTTTTGCCTGTTTGTATATTGGAGAAGGCATGATCTATGGAAAACATTGCTTATTGGAGCTATATTCTTGTCTTTGGAGAAGTTGCCTTGGATCAATAATTGGATTGTGTATGCATACTGTCTTGTAAGCGAGCTTTATTATTGAAATTTCTGTTTTTTTGTGTAATATATGAAATAGATTGATAATCTAGAGTTTTCTATTGAATTATTGTTATTGAAGATAAATTGTATGGATACTAGGTCTTATTATTGCATGCATTACTCATGTATGATATGTGAATGACAATTCCCTTGGTCAATCTTACATAGCTCTCCAATGTGAATTTTGATCCCTCATAAAGGTAATAGTTAGGGTGTTGTCGCTAGGGCATCAAGACATCCTTACTCCTTTACAAGTTTTAGCCAATCTTAAGAATCCATAGCTTCCATCCACCTAAGGACTAGGCATTGACCTTGTCTAAATAGGTGATCAATTTTTTCTTTTATCCACAAATTGAATTTTGCTCTTCCCTATTTTCTCTTTTTTGACCCTCTCAAGGATAAGCGACCTCATCTAGGGCTTAGTAAAAATTGGTCTAAGAGAGAGATATTTGGTCTTGGAAGATTCAATAACAAGCTTAGAATTGGTTGCCTCAAAATCATTTCTTTTGGCAGCCGATCTATCCATTTTCCTCCATAATTTCTCTTGCCCTAACTACTTTGCTGTAGGAGAAACACTAGTTTGGTTAAGCTTCAACTTGAGGAATTTTTGAAGGTTTCATGTGCCATTGTCTTGCTAGAATACATTGTTGGAACCCTTCACTTGGTACCTTGACTTTGCTCATCCCATTTTCCATGCTATTAATCAAACCCTAGGTCTACTATGTCCCAGTTTGGCCTCTCTAAGGGAACAAATTGCCTCTTCTTCGTTGCTTGAGCCTTGTACCTAAGTTTTGTCATCCCGTAGAAGCCTTTTGTGTCACCTTTAACCTTTAAGCTTAGAATATCTCTTAGGCAACCTTTATATTGGGACTCCTCCATTGGTCAAAATCCATAAAAAGCAAGGGTAGTAATTGTGGTGACAATGGGCTATGTTACCCACCAAAAGTGGGTGACCCCATAGGAAAATTTTTTCTCCTACCATCTCTTGCAGCCGACAGCTAGTAGCACCTGAAAAGCACTAGTAGCCAATGATGATGTGCCATTCATATCTCCCATTGGTCAGGAGTGTGTTATGGAAGGTGGGCTTATGATCAAAATGTACTTTATTTATTTTGTAATCAGGTTCTTATGCTTGTTTGTATTTTAGGCTTTGGCATGGATTATGGGACAATCTGGAAGGAAGAGGGGTTTCGATTGTCATTTTGTTCCCTCACCTTAATTGGGGGGTTTAATCTTTCATCCTAGTCCAGTGGGACCTCCCCTAATGGCCTAATGGGTAGAGTAGGAGCACTACTTGGTAAACCTTGATTGAGAATACGTAATCCTGCCTCTCTATACTCCATGCTTACCACTTTCCATTTTACATTACGAGCCCCATATTCCACCTCCTTTCTTTGCGTTCAACTGACCATTGGTTCTTTGGGATTGACACCATACATCCTAATTCTTGGGTAGGGGTCGAAACTTGGCCCTGGGAGGTTGATGTAGCTAAAAGAACAAAAAAGAAGAATAATGGCCATGACTAAAAACAAAAAAGACAAAATGCAAAAAATGGCCTATACACATTAGCACATGGGCAAAAGCCTAGCATGAGCTCTACCTCATTTATTATGGCTATCATCTAGTTCTTGAGCACATGTTGTTCGTCATATTATGAGGAGGAACCCTTGCATGTCCCAACCCCTGGTGGGCAATGAGCCGCCTCACCCTTAAGGGGGTAATCACTGCCATACATCATACAAAGCAAGTTCTAACCATTGAGCTACAAGCAATAATACAAGAAAAATCAAGAAAATGTAAAAGGCGCACAAGAGGGGTGGAAAAATAAAGGATGAGTTGGTAACTCATGCATCCATGATTGCTCCCTCCACACATCTATACACTCGGGATGAGGAGCCCATCATAGATGGTCCATTGGACCATGGCACTTGGCGATGAAGTCTTCTCCCCTTCGTTCTATCATTATTCACATGACACCTATCGATCGAAGGGTGGAACAAGGACATGTCACTCCTCGTAAGGGCTGGAAACACCTAATAGGGTGGTTTGTTAACCACTCCTACCTAGTGAGGTAACACTATAACAAGTTCAAAGCATTGATTTTGGAAGGGTAGGCTTGTTTAAAGTGTCAAATTGCCCATTACTTACTAGCTTGGTTCACTTAGATGCAAAAATGATTAAATGTACCTCATGATGTAGATGTTAGCTTTGGATTTTGTGTGTAATTGTTAGGTGGTTTCATCATGGCTTGGGCAACTTAAACTGTTGCCCAAGTCCTTTAGAGGAGCGTACTGGCACCCACAGGTGAGGTGTTGAGAGCCATGGGTCTCTGAGTAGCAATAGAGCATCACATATAGCCATGAGCGTCTCCAACACCCTCAACGGTTCTAGCACTTTTGCCTACATTGGTGACGTTTACGGGATAATGCAATCTGACAAGGCATGCCCCCAACCGACCTAGCACTTCATGAGGGTTGGCAGCTGAATCTAGGGCCTAGAGGAGTATGGTCTCATACCTTGAGGCATGGGAGGTCTAGCACCACCTTGGGAGCCCTCAATGTTAGAGTAGAGATGGGTATTTTGACCACTTGGAGACCCATGAGACCACTTTTGTGCCCCAAAACCAAAATTAGGGTCCATAGAGGGACATTGATGAGATCTAGGGGCCAACCCCTAGGAGACGATTTTAGGGGGCCTCTACTCACATCATGGCACCCTAGGCCCTCAATGCTTGCCTTAAGCAAACCTATGCATGGATGAAGTCAACATATTTTCTATTTTGGCTCACACTTGTGGGTTATTGAGCTTGTTTCATTAGCTACTTGGTCGACTTGTGACCTAAACATGTTATGACACATTATTTATCATTTTGGGGGCCAGTATCGTAAAATTAGGATTCAAATTCCTCCTATAAATAGAGGAATCATTCATCCTCATAACTCATCACAACATACTTGGATTTTCAATCGTCTTGTGCATTTTCAACCTCTTGTAATTGTGGAGAATTTGGATCTATTGATGCATTTTGATGCTTGGAGCTAAATCGTTGTGCTTTGGAGCTATTCTTTGGATGAATGGATGGATCTTTTGCATGTTATCTTGCAAGTGTAGTTAATTGTTGAATATGTATCTCTTACATGTCTAATTTATGGAATATGGTTGATTCTAGTGTTTGTAGCTGTGCCCTAATTTAGTGAAGATACATTAAGTGCTATTCCAGATGATCTATTGCATGAATTGCTCGTACATAACATGTGAATGAGTGTCCTATCTATGATCTTTAATTAACTCTCCCATGAAATTTCCATTTTTCCATTTCATAGGTAATTGCTTGAAGTGTTGATGCTAGGGCATGAGAATTTCGACCTCCTTAGTGACTATTTGGCCAACATAAAATATCATAGACTCCATACTCCCAAGGAAGAAGGGACTAGACCATTTGGTTGGTGATCAAACTCTCTTTTAATCCATAATTTCTCTCTCTAAATTCACCCGCTTCAAGGTTAAGTGAACTAACTAGGGCTTGTTGCGAAAAACTAGGCAGGTGAGTTTGTGGGATTGGAGAGCCTAAACGACAGGGGGATAGTCTTTGCCACAAATCTACCTTTTTGGTGGGCATCCACTTCAATTTTGTCCATAAATTCTCTTGCCCTAGTTGTTTTCCCTAAGGGGGAACCCTAGTCTTGTTTTGCTTCAACTTAGGGGCTTCTTTGAACGTTTCATGAGCCTTGAACTTGCTAATATACAAGGTTGGAAGCCTTTTTTCCTAACCTTGACCTTTGGTTATGCCAACACTCGCCTCATCAATCAAACCCTAAGTCTTGTTCCTCATCAAATAGGCCTCTATCAAGAAAGCAAATTGCCTCTAATTGGAGCCTTGAACCTAAATTTTGCATTTCTTGTAGAAAGCCTCATTGTGTCACCTTATACCCTAACCTTAGAATATCCATTAGGTGATTTTCTGACATATCTAGACTCCTCGCATTGGTGAAAATCCGTAAAGAGTAGGGTTTTACGCTGTGGTGACATTGGGCCACTACGCCATTGTTGTCTCTTGGTCTTGTGTTAGTATGGTAGGGTGCCCCTCTCCAAGGCATGCTAGATTTTGTGGCAACATTTTTGACACTGTTGTTGGGGACAAACCCTGTCTTCCTTCATGAAATTTGAATTTACCTTCGTCCCTAACAACAAGATAAATCCTTTTCTGGTGACTCCAATGTCATTAATCCAACAAAATGGCGTGACCAAAATTGCACGAAATATTCCTGGCTTTGGATATCACGTGGATCCCAGGATATCCAAATGACTTGGACTGGAAATACGTGAATGATATACCAAAATTTGATGGTGATCCATATTCAACAGCCAATCATGTAACAAAATTCATCAATCATGCTTCAAGGGTCAATGTGGTTCGTCAAGATGTTGTCATTGAGTTGCTTATCATCTCCATTGGATATAGGCAGAAAGATAGACGTGAGAATTCATGCGAGTTTGAAAGCATTCCCTCCTTCACTATATTGATTGGAAATTTTGTGAGGTGCAAAGGATAAAGTTTTCAAATTAATGAGGAAGCCAACCAAAACTTGGATGTTGCTCTCTAAAAGGAAGGCCTGATTGATTGTGTTGAAGAAGTTGAAGAACACCATGAGCAAGAGGAAGAGTCCTTTTTGGATCATCCAGATGAAAATATTGATGGAGATATTGAGGGTGATTTTGAAATGCAGCATGGTGAAGATGTCTCCTTAGAAAGTGAAGTTGAGGATAACCCCCTCCCCTTAAGGGATGTTGTCGACGATATTTTGCTTCCCGAAGACCTTGAAAAGGTCAATCCTACTAATTCCCCGGAGTTTGACATTTATGAGTTCTTGTATATAGAAGAAGGGAAATGGGATACTAGTGGCCATTCATTTGATAAGGATTCGATTTATGATACTGATGATGATGCTAACAAAGATCTTATCTTGCCTTATACTTCATGTGATCAAGAAGATGTGATCGTTGATAGTTTTGAGCCACCTCTAGACCTTCCTGTTATCATCCCTTAGTCATATCTAGGTTGCATAGGAGTTGAACATGATAAGACTGTGCTAGTTAACCCTCTTGAATTTGATTTCATAATGAGTAGCCTAGTTGTCAATATCTTGCCTACTAGTCATCTCCCTCATCTTATCACTCCCAGCATGTCCCTAAAGATACAAAGGTGAGTTGCATGCCTAAGGAGGTCTTTAAGAAGGAATTCTTGGGCCTAATCATTTATTTCTCCATATTTAAGCTTGAAGGAATGACCCAATGGTGTGGCCATGATTACCCTCTTTCCCCTACATCCATGGCTCCTTTTCATAATTTGTGGTCAGCTTGTTTTTCCACCTCCCACCCTTGTGATCTTGTATGTGGATCTTGGATGGATGATAACAATGCTTTCTTGTCCCATCTCATCACTAATCCTAGGTGAAAAGTGTGTTATATTATTCTAATGATATGCTAGTTGCATTGGTTGTATGACTATACCTAGCTTATGCATAATATGTTAGCATTGCATGGTAGTGTAGGTGCATTGCATTTTCTTTTCGCATGCTAATATCACTTATCTTTGTTCTCATGTAGATTAGAATGCACTTATATTAGAATTTGCTTTCCATATGGATTTATTATTTTGATGAAAAACATGGGTTATGTTCGATGCCCAATGCACATGCTCCCAAATAGTTGGTTATAATATGTAGGTTATAGCTCTGTGGTCCCAGGAGATTGCTGGAGTTTTCGTGAACTCCCTGTTCAAGTTCATGCATCATGCGCTTTACGGTGAGCTCCTGTCCTGGTTGGAACTAGATGTTTCCCACCAAAAGTGGGTGACCTTATATGAGAAAATTTTCTCCTACCATCTCTCCCAATCGACAACGAACAACCCCTGATAGCCACTAGTTGTCTATGATGATGTGCCATTCATATGTCTGCCATCTGCATCAATCATATATTTCCTCGCACATTTAGCAAGAGCGCATGTTGGAAGTTGGGCTTCTGATCAATGGGTACTTTATTCATTTTGTAATGGGGTGCTTATGCTTGTTTGTGATTTGTGCATTTGGCACAAAGTATGGGGCAACTTGGAAGGAATAGGGGATTTGAGGATCATTTGGTTCTCTCACCTTAAATGGGGGGTTAATCTTTCATGCTATTCCAAAGGGACCTCTCATAATGGTACAATGGGTATAGAAGGGGCACTACTTGGGAAACCTCGATTGAGATAACATAGTCTCTTCTCTTTCTACTCCATAATTACCACTTTCCATCTCGCATTACAATCCCCATATTTTACCTCCCTTCTTTAGGTTCTATTGACCATTGGTTCTTTGGGATTGGCACATACATCCTCATTCTTGGGTAGGGCCTAGAACTTGGCCCTGGGTGGTTGATGTAGCAAAAAGAAAAGGAAAAAGCAAATAATGGCCACAAGTAAAAAACAAGAGAAGATAAAAATGAAAAAATGGTTGGGACATGGGAAAAAGCCTAATAGGAGCCCTACCTCACTCATTATGGCCATCATCCGGTTTTTGAGCACATGTTGCTCATCTTATTATGAGGAGGAACCCTTGCATGTCCCAATCCCTGGTGGGTAATGAGTTGCCTCACCCTTAAGGGGGTAATCATTGCTATACGTCTTACAAAGCAATTCTCGAATCCTTGAGCTCCGAGTAGCGATACAAAGAAAAATCAAGAAAATGTTAAAGGCGCACAAGGGATGTCAAAAAATAAAGGCTGAGTTGGTAAATCATGCATCCACAATTGCTCCATTCCCACATCTATATGTTCAGGATGAGGAGCTCATCATAGTTGGTCCCTTTGACCATGGCACTTAGTCATGAAGTCTTCTGCCCTTCGTTCCATCATTATTCACATGACACTTATCGATTGGTGGACCAAGGACATGTCACTTAGTTTAGGGGCTAGAAACACGTACTAGGGTGGGCTATTAACCGCTCCTACCTAGGAGGGAACACCATAATGAGTTCAAATTCTTAATTTTGAAAAGGAAGGCTTGTTTAAAGTATCCAATTGCCCATTACGTGCAAGCTTGGTTCACATAGATGCAAAAATGATTAAATGTACTCGATGATGTAGATGCTAACACTAGATATTTTGTGTAATTGTCATGTAGTTTCATCATGGCTTGGGCAACTTAACTGGGGCCCAAGTCCTTCAATGGAGTGTATTGGCACCCACAGGTGAGGTGACCAGAGCCATGGGTCTCCAAGCAACAGTAGAGCATCTCACATAGACATGGGAACCTCCAGCACCCACAGTGTTCCAACACTTTGCCCCACATTGATGACTTTTATGAGATGATTCACCTACACCAAGCATGCCCCCATGAAATTTCCATTTTTCCGTTGCACAAGTAATTGCTTAAGTGTTGATGCTAGGGCATCCAAATTTTGGCCTCGTTAGTGACTATTTGGAAAACCTAACACATCATTGTCTCTATACTCTTAAGGAAAGGAGATTGGTCCATTTGGTTGGTGTTCAAACTCTCTTTTAATCCATAATTTCACTTTCTATCAATTTGGCCCCTTCAAGGCCAATTGAACTAACTAGAGCTTGGTGCAAATCCTTAGGCAAGTTGAGTTTGTTGTGGGATTGGAGAGCCTAAACACCAAGGGGATAACATTTGCCACAAAATCTATCTTTTTGGTTGGAATCTACTTCAGTCTTGTCCATAAATTCTCTAGCCCTAAATGTTTGCCCTATGGGGGAATCATAGTCTAATTTTGTTTCAACTTAGGGGCTTCTTTGAAGGTTTCATGAGCCTTGAACTTGCTAATATACATTGTTCGAAGCCTTTTCTCCTAACCTTGACCTTTGGTTAGTCCAACCCTCAACTCATAAAGAAAACTGTAGGTCTTGTGCCTCGTCAAATAGGCCTCTATCAAGGAAGCAAATTGCCTCCAATATGAGCCTTGAACCTAAATTGTGCCTCTCTTGTACAAATCCTTATAGTGTCACCTTGTACCCTAACCTTAGAATATCCATTGGGTGACCTTCTTGCATATCGAGAATCCTCCCATCGGTGAAAATCTATAAAGAGCAGGGGGTTTTGGCTATGGTGACAGTGGGACACTACCTTATTGTTGTCTCTTGGTCTAGTGTTAGTTTTGTCAGGCTCCTCTCTCTAAGGCTTGCTAGATTTTGTGGTAGCATTTTTGGCACTGTTGCTGGGTACGAATCATGTCTACCTTCATGAAATTTGAATATTTACCTTCATCCCTAGTGGGAAGATAAATCTTTTTCTAGCGACTCCAAGGTCATTAACCCAGTAAAATGGTTCAACCAAAATCGTCCCGTCTTTGGATATCACATGGATCCCAGGATATCCAAATGGCTTGGATTGGAAATACATGAATGATATACCAAAATTTGATGGTTATCCAACATGTTAAAATTGGCAACTAGGGCCAAATTCCACTTTGGATAGCTCATTTGATGGAGATAATTATTGCATTGAATAATTGTCAAGATCGACCACATCATCATGTAGGCTCATGAAGCCCAAGCGACATGTCTTTTGACCCTCAACAACTTGTACAGATAAGGATGACCTCAAACCTCATTTGGCACTTCATCAACTCACATATCCTTCTCTCTCCTCATTTGATTGGTTCTTACAATCATTGGGCAGTTGATATTTCTCACACGTGTGGCAAAAGGAGGAAGAAAATTACATGGTTGAAAATCTGAAGTTTTTCTGTAGTTTGACCAGGGGTTTGACTAGTGTTGAGACTCTCTGTCTCAACAGGCCACATTTATTAGCACAAAAACCAAGGTGATATGGGAAAAACAAGTTCTGGGAAATACACAGTTTCTTATTTCTTAAGAGAAGTCAGATATACAAGGAAAATAGAATAATGGAACCTGGTTTATTAGCTCATCTCCTCAATGCTTCTTTTATAAGTGCAACCTTTATACACTAGTAGAATAACCTAGATTTGGTCTTTGAAATCGCACATAGTCCCAAAATAAGTTTGCAAGAGCTTGAATTCGCGATAGGGAGAGCTCCACTTCCTTTATGTCAATTCCAGAACTCGCAGTTAACATAGAGGCGAGGAATCGGTCTCTCTGGGAGCATCTATGATCACACTTAACTCGACACTCAGCTTCTGATTTATGTTCACACCCCACATAGTAGGTGTAACGAGATTTGCGTCTCGTTAGTCAAACAGTTCAAACTACTCTGCTACAGAGCTCGTCCAAGGTGAATGAGTGATAGCACAACCTTCTTACAACAAGGAAACTCGGCCTAGAATGATGAGAACTTGACCAATCAACGAAATGAGGGAATTTGACTCCCTCGCCTTCAAGGAAACTCGTGTTGGTAGTATGGAAAACCTCTAGCAATTGGAAGAGAAGCAAAGCTCAGTTCACACATCAATTCTTGTCCACCCTTCAGAAATTTGTCCCATGGAACCAACAACAATATGGAATGTAGCCCAACCTCTTAGTTACTTGTTTCTTCAACAAATCGATTCTCCAATGGCCAGGAAATTCAACGCATCTGATGGGTCTTCTTCAACTTGAAAGAGTAGGATAGAAAATACCCAATAAGTTCATAAAATTAATTGATAAAATTAAGGTACCTCAACATCTCTTAATAATCTTGTTCTCCATTGAAGCACAATGGTGAAATCTGAGTGATTTTACTCTTAGGACCAGTCAGAATGTATAGTTTCAACACTGAAACCAACTATTTTTCCAAACCCCAAGCTTCTCCTCAAGAAAACTCTCCAATAGCTCTTTTCTTCAAAAATTCAAATACATGAATGAGGAGAGTCTCCTCATTCTTCCTCTTTTATAAACTTATGGCGACTTTTGCTACCATTTTACCCTTTTAACTTTTATAAATTCATTTTAAGATATTTTCATTTTATAAAGTTAAAATGACTTTTCATTTGCCTAAGAAATGTCACATTTTCACTCCTTAGACTTTTATAATGTTTCCTTAGGCAAATTAAGTCTCCTTATTAAATATTTTCCCACTTTAGCCTATGGGAACCACACTAGGCTAATGGATTCCGTAATAAGCTTCCTAAGTGGTCGGGGACATTACCCCTTGTTTGTATTAGTATTTATAATCCTCCTAATTGCATGTTTCATATAATACACATTGAAATGCAAAGGTTTTTTTTTTTTTTTTTTAATTCTTTTTTACTTTTCTTTAAATAAATTTGTATTCTACATGAAACAACAATTGAGTGATCTAAATCTATATGAAATGCAAGGTTTAAAACACGGCATGAGTCGAATCTCATGAATGCAAGGCTCAAAAGGAATGTGGGAACCAAATATCATCAACATTGACTTGTATTTTGCATTTACTATTTATGTTCTATCTACAGTTACTGTCAATGTGATTAATGGTTAATGTGCTTGCTATTGATAATTATGTGGAAACTGTCATTGGGCTGATAAAAGGACACTGAAGTAATTGTTGCAAGCATAGAACATACCATTATTATATAAAATTAACAAGCATGCCTCAAGGGTCAATGTGGTTCATTAAGATGTTCTCATTTAGTTGTTTATCATCTCTACTAGATATAGGCACAAAGATTGGCTTGAAAACTGATGAGAGCTCGAAAGCATTCGCTCCTTCGCTATATTGATTGGGAACTTTCTAATGTAAAAAGGACCAAGTTTTCAAACTAATGAGGAAACCTGCCTAAACTTGGATGTTGCTTTTCAAAAGGGAAGCCTCATTGATTGTGCTGAAGAAGTTGAAGAAGAACACCATGATTAAGAGGAAGAATACTTTTTGGATCATCAAGATGAAAACATTGATGAAGATATAGTGAAGGGAAGTAAGTCTAAAAGGGTCTCCAAGGTGCAGCGAAGGAAGAAGGAAGGTCAGCGAAGGTAAATGACTGTTTCTAGGGCTAGAAATAGTCATACGTGTGAGGAAGAGGAGGAGAAATTTGTGGGTATGATAGCAGGAACATGTAGTCCACTATTTTGTGTTGTTTGGGCTTGACACTAGGCTCACAAGGTCTCCCAAAACAAGCGAAAGGACCTCTCAATCCAGTGTTGCACGAAGCGCCCCCCTGGTTCCAAGCTCCGAAGCGCGTCCCGTACGGAAGCGCCTAGGAAGCTTCGTCGAAAGCGGCGCTTCCGAATTCGGAAGCGCCGGTTCTTCTTTTTTAGTCGCTTCCTGGAATTTTTGAAGCCCTGGCCGGAAGCGCTGCTTCCATGCCTACGAAGTGCGCTTCGGGCCTCAGAAGCGCGGCGCTTCGGAGGAGGAAGCGCACGCTTCCGTACGCTTCGCCCAAGCAGGCCGCGCCCAAGGGAAAAAGGCACTTTTTTTTTTTAAAGTTATGTTAACTTAGCATTAAAGGGGGTGGGTGAGGGTGAGGTTAGAGTGAGGTTAAGGTGAGGAATGAAAAGAATAAAGCCCCCATTCATTCCTCATTTTCTCACTTTGAGTTTATGAGAGTTGGAGAAGAGAAGAGAGGAGAGCTTGGAGGAGTGAAGAAGGAGGAGCTAGGAGAAGGAGGAG